>MU225916.1:1707212-1722862 GCA_018584345.1 Thuja plicata
ATGTTCTGCCGTGATGGAGCATGATCAGAAATATATACCAAATATAAAAAATTGTGCCTTATGAAAGATCATATTCTTAAGTTTGAGTTTTATTTCTTACTTGAATTTGAATATATACTCTGATCCTAAAAGTATTCTGATGAAATCAATCCTCATAATGGCATAAAAGATTCAAAAAGATCTCAGTGACATGATGGTCAATTGGCGATAGAGAGTTACAGAATGTGACATTGCTTAAATGACAATCAAGTCTGTTGAGCCTCGACTTGACTTATCCTTAACATGTATTTGATCAATGCATCAAATAACAGTGTTTTGGAGTATCTAAAGATGTGAGTTGCAGAGTTGAAATAAGTTTTCGAAGAATAAAGGATCATTAAAGGATATGACAGAACCGAGTTAAGACACCTCTTGTACATAATTTTACATTCACTAAAGACTTTGATCTCTATTATTTTAATTCATATCCCTATTATCTGAGACAAAACAAAACCAATGCAACAAATGGGAGGTCAAATGATTAAGAAATGGCGGAGATATGTCCAAGCGGGATTTCCAAATTTTGCTACTCTAGGCAGAGGTCGCACCTCTCAGGTGTCTTTTCCGCACTCCATAGAACTTCATCATTTGCATAACGATCTGAGTATAAGTGATAAGAAATCATTTGTCTAAGCCTAAAAGACATGCACCAAGCTTTAAAATTCTATTGCATGGCTCATATTTGAAAGAGAAAATCTCAGTTTCTGGTGCACCATAGCCATTTTGCGTACCCACAGAGAGCAAAACCCGCCGGCTTATATCATGATGGTTTTGAAGTCTTCTTGATTTCTGATGATCTGGGTCTATTTATAATCTCCTAAAGAACATTCTTTGTGTTGAAAGAGTAATGTGAAAGTGCCCAAAAGATTCAGAAGCGAAATTGGAATGTAGAAGCACTTTTTGAGTTTTTTGCAAAGAAAGCAGAAAATGACCTCTCATGGTCATTTTCCGCCAAGGAGAAGCTTCAATCTCATTTTCCGCGAAGAGAAGCCAAGTTGCGAATTTCCAAAATGGAGAAGCTCTTTTCCAATTTTCCGAAAAGGAGAAGCCCTTTTCCAATTTTCTGAAATGGAGAAGCTCTTTTCCAATTTTCCGCTATGGAGAAGCTCTTTTCCAATTTTCCGCAATGGAGAAGCTCTTTTCCAATTTTCTACAATGGAGAAGCTCTTTTCCAACTTTCTGCCGGAGAAGCTCATTTCCAATTTTCCGAAATGGAGAAGCTCTTTTCCAATTTTCCGCAATGGAGAAGCTCTTTTCTGACTTTCCGCCGGAGAAGCTCATTTCCAATTTTCCGCTATGGAGTCTCTCATTTTTCATTTTCCGCCAAAGAAGCTATAATGTCAAATCCCGCCAATGGAGCATTTCAGAAATGAAAGATACATTGTAATGGAGTATGTGTCACTAAGTGAAGACTGCAGTCTTAAATCAATCAAAGGAAACCAAGACTGAGCAAAGTGGATGAAGTGGGAAATGTACCTCAATGGTGAATTCCAGCAATGGAGAAGCAGATTTGGTATTTTCCACCGGAAGCATTCAGTTTGGGATTTTCCACCAATTGCATTAAAGGCCATTTTTCTCAAATCCCGACAATTAACTACCTCCTCTACCATACATAGTTCTCTGCTTTTTGTTAATCCAAGCACATGACACTCTAAATGTGACAGAGGCATTGTAGAAGATAGTTCCAGAGACGGATTGAAGCCGAGAAAGAAAGTGTTATTTTGAACATAAACAGTTATTTGACCCCAAAGCCCAATGGATTTGACTCGACGGATGTCATTAAAGAGAAGATGAAGGATTCAAATTGAAGTGTCACAGTTATGATGTCTTTTCTTATTCCCATGTCAGTGATTGACTTTTCAAATTCTATCATCAAGATGTTCTCTCTTTATGCCCTATCTTTTTGTATTCTAGAAGTTGAATTATTTCCAATAAGCATTGTATGTAAACTCTATAAATACTATGAAGGAAATGAATGTAAGGGGCGAAAAACTTGTAAGGGTAGCATAAGTGATTCCATTTACTTTGTTGGGTTTTCATGTTTGTTGAACCAGTAGTTTTCATCTGTATGTGAATAGACAGGAAAATTATATATGAAGCTGTAATTATCTGTTGGATTCCATTTCATGTATGTGATTGCAGTGAAAGTAATTCTATTTACCCGTCATGTATGATTCTTCTCCTATTCACCTTTTTATTTAGATGCATCTGAATAGAAAGTACAATTATATATGGAGCTGTGATTCCTACTTGAATTCCATTTCATGATTAGTAGTTGCAGTATAAGCAATTCTATTTTCTGTCTATATATGATTCTGCTTATGTTCTCATTAGTAAGATATGCATGCTTAAGGTAGGTAGGTTTATGTTAGATGATAGACTTCATGATAATCTGTGATCAACAATCCATTGGGGATTATAGATTGTCCACCTTATCCTTGACTTAATTGTTTGTGCCTACAATCAATTTGGTTAAAGCTCATAAGAAGATAATCTGATGATCATAAAGAAACAAATTCATTGAAGATTAAACACAATCAGGGAGCTGTACCTATCAATTCAGAGGCCAGTGATAGAAGACTTACACTAACCCATTTTTTGGTGACATCCTTTTGTTCTCTCACCTTGGGTGCTAAAAGAGTCAGAGATTACAAATCTAACGGGAGGACAAACTGTTAACCAACATAATGAATGACTAGTTGATGATCATACAGATGATGGTGTCAAAGAAGAAGTTGTATATGTTTCCATCAAGGACAATTTTGATAAACAAAAGAAAGAAGAAAAATCCCTAGTATCACATGTAAGTAAAAATTAAACCTAGATTATAGACATTGGATGTTTACACCACATGATTGGCGATACATTTATGTTTATTACTATGGAAGAACATAATGGATTTTTTAGACTTCCCTACCTATTTTTTCTACCCACCCAACTATCTGTGGGGATGGGTGGGTGGCTAAAGGGCCTCCCACCCTCCTGCACCATGATCCAGGAGGATATGTTAGATTCGGTAATGATGCTCCATATCCTATGAAAGGTAAAGGTTCAATAATTATGGTTAATAATACCAGATGTGATTATGTATATTGGGTTGAAGGGTTAAAGTAAAAAATTTTGAGTGTGGCAGAACTAAACAATTCAAGTCACCGACTAGAATTTCAGAATGGGAAGGTAAAAATATTTGATCATAAAGGAAGTTTGATTGCCGCTAGAGAAAAATCTAAAGGTAACCTATTTTACCTTGATACATCTATTACGAGGTTTTTATATTCTAAATTTGAAGATGCATGGTTATGGTTACAAAACTTTATGTCATGTAAATTTTGACAATCTAATTATAGTGAGCGTAAAATGTAGAGTAAGCGGTCTACCAAGATTAGAGAAACCTAAGAATATCATGTGCAAGGAATGTCAAGTTGAAAAAATTACTAAGTCAAGTTTTACAAGTAATTATTATGTTATACAAGGAATTTTGGACTTAGTGCACACTAACTTATCTCGACCGATGAGAATACAAAGCTATTATGGAGATAGATATTTCATTTTGTTTGTTGATGATTATTCTAGAATGATGTGTGCCATGTTTTTGAAAGAGAAATATACAGATTTTCATATGTTAAAGTGATAAAAGGCAAGATTTGAAAAGAGACTGGAAGAAAACTGAAGTATCTAAGATATGACATTTGAGGATAAATTACTTCTGATGAGTTTACACTCTTCTACAATTAACATGGAATAAAGAGACGATTATCTACACCAAGGAAACCGCAACAGAATGATATAGCTAAAAGAAGAAATAGATAAATTGTGGATTGTGTGAGAACAATTATAATTGAGAGGGGTATTACTCAAATTTATTTTAGAGAAGCAGTTAGCACTCCTTATACACTTAACCAAGTACAAGTGAAGAAAGGTACACACAAGACACCTTATGATATTTGGTATGATCACAAACCTAATGTGAGTTATTTAAAAGTATTTGGAAGTAGATGCTATATTATTAAAGATGCTAGAGATGGTAAGTTTGATTCTACAGGAGACGAGGGAATATTCTTCAAATATTCTACAAGGAGAAAAGCTTACAAATGTCTGAACAAATCTACTAACAAAATTGTAGACAGTGCAAATGTAAGAATTGATGAATTTGTAGAGAGAAATGATGAGGACAACAAGAAGGAACCTGAATATTGTCAAATATTCATATATCTTAAACATGTTCCTGATACCTTACCGAATGTACAAACTGAGGAAGAAGCTAAACAGAGAGTACTACTACCGAATGATGGAAATGAAGTTCCACTGACTACTGAGCCTATTCTAGGAAAATATGTAAGGAGACACCACTCATTGAGTAAGATAATTGGACAAAAAGATTTAGGATTTAGGACAAGAAGCAAGGTAAGAGACAACCCATGCTTAATTTTTGAATTAGAATTGAGAAGAGTTAAAGATGCATTGGAAAATAATGACTAGGTTAAATCAATAAAAGAAGAGTTAGATCAAACTTGTAAAGAATAAAACGTGGACTTTAGACCGAGACTTAGAGAGAAAAATTTTATTGGTACTAAATGGATTTTTATAAATAAATTGAATGGGCTCGGAGATGTAGTGAGAAAAAACCAAGATTAGTTTGCAAGGGATATGCACAGGAAGAAAGAATTGACTATGGTGAAACTTTTTCACCTACTGCTAGATTAGAAGGAGTTGGAATTCTACTAGCATATGCAGCCTACAAAGGATTAAAATTCTATCAAATGGATGTCAAGTCTTCATTTCTTAATAGTATTCTTGAAGAAGTAGTTTATATAGAACAACCTAAAGGATTTGCTGAGAATACTAACATGGACATGGTATGCAAACAACAAAAGGAACTATATGGTTTGAAACAAGTACCCTGAGCTTGGTACAAAATATTACATGAATATCAAATCAAGATTGGATTTCCAAGAACTAGTGATAATAGTAATGTTTATTTGAAATGTGATAATGCTAACAAGATTTTGATTGCTGAGATATTTGTTGATGATATTATATTTGGTGGGAATGATACATTATGTAGATATTTTACTGAAGAAATGAGAAAGGAATTTGAGATGTCCATGATTGAAGAGATTAAATTATTTCTTGGACTACAGGTTCAATAAGTAAAATATCATATCTAAATTACACAATCAAAGTACATGAAAAAGATCCTAAAGACTTTTGGGATGAAAGGCTCAAGATTTGTTGGAACATCGATGATCACTGGTTGTAAGCTATCAAAGGAAGAGGAGTCAAAATAAGTTAATGAGATTCTCTACCAATCAATGAATGGTAGGATACAATATGTTATTCATAGAAGACTAGATATAGCTCATGCAGCTGGTATTGTTGCTAAATTTTCTTCCAATCCAAAGGATTCACATATGTTTACAATGAAAAGAATATATAGATATCTGAAAGGAACTGAGGACTTTGGTCTACTATACAAGAAAGAAGGAACTTTTGAGTTAATAGTGTACACATATGTTGTTTGGGTGAGAAATAGTGATGATATAAAGATTATAAGTGGAAGAGATTTATTTTTAGGAGAAAGAATAGTTACATAGCTGAGTAAGAAGTAAACTTATATATCACAGTCTATTGTTGAGGCTAAATATGTTGTAGAAACTATTAATTTTCTAAATATTGTATTGCTCAAACAACTACTAGAACGTATGAAAGAGGATATTACCAATCTAGTTACTATGTTTTATGATAATACAAGTTATATAAACTTTTCAAATAATTTGTTAATGCATTCTAAGACCAACCACATATATATCAAGTATCATTACTTGAGAGAGCAAGTTCAAGACAAGAAGGTGACATTGGAGTATGTGAGTTCAAAAGAGTAATTAGACGATATATTCATAAAGCCAATATCAAAGGATTCTTTTGAGTATCTCTGAGGTGAGTTAGGGGTCCTAACCCTATCCAACATTCATTAGAGAAAGATGCATGCTGTATCAATTCTATGACTCAATAGAATATCTATTTTATGAGTTGATGCTAGTATTCACACTTCAGGTGTTGCCTGAAGTTGTGTAAAGTAATTATGTATGAAAAGAATTATCAGTACATGCAAGGTATGATCCACTTCCTGGACAATTTTTCAAGAGTATGAACCTTTAGCATTATTGTCAAAAATGGAGAATGAATAACTGATGAATACACAGATTAATGGAGAATGACTGATTTAAAGAATAGAAAGAGGAAGAATATGCATAAATATGTTGAGAGAGAATGAATACAGAGGGAAAAAAATATAAAATATCTCAGAGGGAGTGAAGACAGATCAGAGATATAATGAATATTAAGAATGTTGTCGTCATCAATTGAAAGTGTTGCCATCAATGCTAAAGAGGGAGATTGTTACTCACCTGATGGAGATGGTGATGAAGACCGAGATCAAAGGTATACATGATTGTATAAATAATTAGATCAATTGTTTTTTTTTTTATTGATGTCAACAAATTGATTTATGGTTCATATTGAATTGTCATATCTTTCAAAGTTGATTGAATTGGGTAATAGATAAAGATCAGACAATGATAAGATCATCTTGAGATAATTAGTTTCTACTTTATCGAGTTGGTAAAGCAGATTGAGCAAGTCGGTAAGAATAAAGAGTTAAGTTATGGAGAAGAGAGACTAAAGGGTTATAAAAGTTGGTTAGGACACCAAGACATTAAAACACTGAGCAGTGCATGTTAGTCACTGGACCAAGAGTTAGTTACACTTGTTAGAAAAAAGATAAGAACACATTTAATGCAATGCTACAACAAGCTGAAGGATTCCAAGAATGAAAAGGAACTTGGTTACAACATCTATGAATGGGAAAATTCATGGAAGAAATATATGGTATAGATCAAGCGGCAAAAGTGAAGGTTTTATTTCCAAGAATAAATCCAAGTTTTGAGGTGATGGTAAAGTGGCTAACCGAGTTTCAAGTTTATTGAATTAGTTCATAAAATTTAATCTAATGGATTAGAGTGATTGAAGGAAAACTTAATCAAGAAGATTAAGAGGGAAAAAAAGTTTATTTAAATGATGAATTTGAAGATCAAATGGCTCGCAAGTTGAAGTTTTGAAGTGTTACATATTGATGTAGTGATGAGCAAAGAAGTGATAATTCTGAGTCTAAGCGAAGAGATTGATGAAGTGCAGATGCCAGTAGTTTGAGAGCGCATAAAGGGACATGATCAAGTAACATGTAGTTACAATTTTATAGATCATTTACATATTGTTGATTATTTTCTTTTGTAACAACAAAATCTATTAACCGAGCGGACTTAACACTCTTTTCTAGAATCCTTGAGAAATGTGACATTCTAAAAGAGTGTTCAAAGCCCTCTAACTAGGTCACTCATAATAGGGTGAACATCATAATGGGTCTAAGGTAAATCCCCTAGCAGGGTCACCTTTAGCAAATGCGTATTGTAATCTTTACCTGGATAAGCTTTTAACTGAGCATACTTTAGAATAGTATTTTCATTTTTGGGTGACAATTCCCACAGAGGTTTTTCCCAAATTGGATTTCCTCATTAAATTTGTTATCGAATGTGTTGAATGATTCATGTGCATGTTATTTACTAATTATACAAGTTACTACTTAAGTTATTGAAGATATTTTATGATTTGGTTATTGTTGTTGTTTATCCTACCGAGTTGAATCAGAGTTAAGTTTTTAAATATTAAGTATTATAGTTTTTTTTATTCTTCCCCCATCGCAGAAATCCAACTGATTATTCTATTACTTTTATCTACAACATATCAATGGTATTTTTTATCATGCAGTCCACTTATTCTCATTTCTACCCTCTCTCATTATCATAATTAGGGGTGCACAAATACTAGTAAAATTCTTGATAAATATTTTTAATAATGTGTCAAACCATGAAGATATATCACCTCAGTATCACTCCATGAGGTAGAATATTCAACAATATCTCTCACTTAATTTGGGTCCATTCTAATCATGAGCATCTATTTAGACAACAAATCCTAGCTGCACTAAGTCCACAAACTTGTACTTCTTCGAGCGAATAAAAAATTCTCTTCCCTTACTTTTTAGGGACTCTAAAATTTTTCATTAAATGGTCCTCTAATATTTTTCTAAACATCATAATATCATCCAAGTAAATGACAATTTTTTTTTCTCAAAACCACTTTTAAGACATTGTTCATGAACCTAATGTATTTGATTGGTATATTTGTTTCCCAAAAGGCATTACTAACCACTCATATAAGCCTTTATTGGTTTTTAAAGTTTCATTCTATTTATCCCTTGCTCTAATTTGGATGTGATTATATCCACTCTTCAAATATATCATTTTTAAGTATTTAGCTCCACTCAAACTCTCCATAATGTCATCCATCCTCAAAAAGGGAAATGTACATACTTAATGGTCACCTTTTTGATGGCTCAAGAGTGTGTACACATCCTTCATTCTTCTTTAGGTTCTTTGGAGGTAGTGGTGCAAGTACCACATATTGACTAAAATTTATTAAATTGATTCCTTCCATAAGATGTCTTGTACTTATCTACTCAACTCTCTACTCTTTAATAGATGCATTTAATGGGCTTCAATTTTTGAAAAACTATCCTTATGAGGAAACTCCATTTCGTGACTAATCTTTCTAACTAGAGAAAATCCTTTTGCGTGTTAACTGAAATAATTTTTTGAAACTCGTTAAAAAAATATGAAACCTTCATAAGTATCTCTTTATCATCTTCCCTATAAATTATAGGAATCAAAGGATAACATATATGTTTATGCGCTGTTCCGTCAATAAATTTACTTTTCTCAACTAAACATATTCTAGCATTACAACATACCTATTTACCTACACACTATTAAAACCTCTATGGTATCCCTAAAAACATATGAAAACATCTATAGGAATAATATCATGTAATAGCTCATGAATATAATGCCTAATTAGGATAATTGACAATCTTGAACTTTACTTGGTATTATTCATTGACCAAAGCATTTTGGTCATTCTATCAAAAAGGAATCCTATATAGTTTCAAATGAATTCTTCCCTATAACAACATATTAATTACCCTTCCTTCATCAATTTTATCAAAATTACCTCCATTAATAAGTACATTACAAAATTTACCATCTCTATTACATCTTGTGTGGAAAAAATTCTTCCTTTGAGTTGGTTCTTTCTCTGCATTCAACAAGGCTCTTTTCGTAACAAGAACCTCCCATTTCTTAGTATATTTAAAATGGGAAGGTACTCAACTTCTTCATCTACATGTGAAATATGTGCATTACCCTTAGGTATTCTATTTAACCTTTCTTGATGTTGGTGGCTTTCATATTCTCTATTTCCTTATTCTCAACATTGCAAACGGGTTATTACAAAAGCCTACTCTTCTATATCCGTGTTCAAATATTAATCTTCCTCATTGATCTCGATTTTTAGATCATAAGGATGGTAGGTATTATTTCTCTTCTATTTGTAGTCACTACTAGATTTTCATTCTTCTTCTAGTCTTCATTTTGACCTCTATAAAGACTATCCACCATTTTTTCAATCACAACCTCTTCCATTTTTCTTTCTCTAAAATCTTTAGTTTTTCTTCTCTTCTACCATTAAAGAAAGTTGATGTGTATATTCAATGACATATATTCTTACCAAACTCGACTCTTCTTTAATATTCAACTTCAATCCATTTATGTAATAGAATTTTTTTTCCTTTTCGGCCTTACAATGACTTATTTTGATTGGGACTTTATAAAACTCTTTTGTTTACCCTTTGAGAAATATTTTTTCTTGCTTCAACCCTTGCATCTTCTCAAGAAAATCAATTTCATAGTCCACAAGAATGAACCATCACTTCAAGTTGTCCAATATTTGATCCCATATTATTATTTTATCTTTTCTACTTCTATGTCTTTCTAACTAAATTTCTTTCCACCAAGTATTTGAATGTCCTTTGATGTTCATTTTTAAAAACTTGACTATCTTAGGATCTTCTACTTCTTCATACTTGAAATACTCCTCCATATCAGTGATCCAATCAATAAGCTCTTTTTGGCAGATATTTCTAAAAAAAGTTAGAACTTCTCTGAACTATTTACTTTCAATTTTTTTTAATCTCCTATTGTAGGTTTTGAACCTATGTCCAAAGGGCTCTAAAAACCTTCTCTATTAACGAAACATTTCTTCCACCATAGTTGCTATATGGGAATTTTCCTTACCTTTCTCAAATACCCACAACACATGCCTATCCCAATTACCTTAGTTTTGGTGACCTTTTCAGGCACTAAATAAAATGAAATTGCAACATTTAGAGAATTATAAGCTACAACCACATGGTATTTTTTATTACAAAAATATGCTATTAGAAATTGGAGATTTTTATTTCAATATTACATTTTTTTGGGATCCATAACTTTTAATCAAATTGTTGATTCCTTTATATTTATATATCATTAGAAAGATTGTAAAAATATCTAAAAGGCTCAATTGTTCTACAATTCAGATGATTCTTTCACCTTTCTTTCCGTTTCCTAAATATTGAGATGATTCTTTCACCTTTCTTTTAGTTTCCTACATATAACATATTTTTAGTTTTATACATGCACAAATGTCAACTTACTAAAAATAGAAACCCTAACAATTTATCTCTTGTTGAATACAAATAATATTATTGATTAATTTAAAACTTCTCTTACACAATAGATTCTCTTGCATGACATACTTTTTAGATTTTAGTAGAAATAAAAATAATATAATACTTTTCAAATTTGAGTTAAGTAGAGTAATGTTGATTTAAATATCTAATTTAGACTATGTTTTTTAAATAACTAATAATTTATTAATTAATAAGAAAATTTATTTTGAACAATTATTCAACTTAAATGAATATAATTTATTTAACTAATCATAAAAATCTTTAATTAAATGAATATGATTTTATTTGTAATAGAATAATGCTTAAAATCTAAAATAAATTTGAAATTCTCACTACAATAGTAAATAAACAAAGTTGTATGCTAAAATCATTAGCTTAACATAATGTCCTACACGAAAGAGGTAAAATCAAACAAGTTAATCAAAAGGATAAAATTAAACAAAATATGCATGTGATGCACTCTTCACCTCTACAATCATTAGGTATAGTATTAATGTCCTTAGTCCTCAAAAGCGTTCTTTTCTATTTAATTTTTTGTGCAGCAATCGTATTGCAAATGTTTCTTGTGTGCAATATTAAAGGTTTGTAATACATAAACACCCACGTCCCCAATGCTCAATAGCATCTTATTTATCTTATAAAAAAGTAAAGGGCTGTTAAAGCTTTTAATATGACAGCAAGAGCGGCGATAGTGACAGCTGTTCACCATTGAAAGTTTGTGAAAGGGGTCTACAAATGTGTTATCCAAATTCTTTTAACTTACCAATTCATTTTGTTACCTTTCCTACATCTGCCTTCTCACACAAACAAGAGGAATTAAAATTATATGGTGATTTCAGTTTTCTATTTAATGGCCACTACTTCTGTTTGTTTAATTTTTGAGTGAACCAATTCTGCTCAAATGAAATATTTATTAATGTGAAAAATTAGCATCAATGTGACAAATTAGTTTTTAAAATATGCTCTGTTTAAGGAAATCGGGATGAAAACATGTTAAAAGAAATAAATCTAAATATGTTAAAAACGAATAAATCGAACTAAAATTGAGTTGTCAAAGGTCTCTTTCTGAAACTGCGGACTTAACAAATTTTATTGCAGATTCAAGTCATTTCTGTAACTACTATGTCAGAAACCATAACAATAAGAAAATATCATGCTTTCCAAAGAACAAATTCAAAATATATGACAATTAACATATGCTCCAAAACTTTTCTGGTTTTTCCCATGCTTTGTGTGAAGAGAGGAATCTGCACATTTTTCATTCCCTCGGAATCTTACTATGTTGCCAATGACACAGAAGAGGGCTTGGCAATGAAACTGGGCATCTCCTCACCAGCCATAATAACAACTACTTTCTCATCTTTATCACTATCTGATAAATATGGCAAATCCTTCAACACATCACTTTTCTGATCAAAACCGGAATCATTTCTTAGATTACTACTATCTTCATGTGAAATAGCGGCATTTGGTTTCCTAAAGTAGGAGCATACGAGAATTATAAAAGCAAAGGCTATAAGGGCAACCATGGTTGCGACTCCTGCAAACAGATATGGAACTGGTGAATGCCACGTTGAAGAAGAACTTAGACTATGACTGTCTGTAATATTTCTCATATCTTGATTTCTATACCTCAAACCAGAGATAATTTCTCCAAATGAGTTTGGACTGCAAAACTGAATATATGATACATATATATAGAGTCTGATACATTTAATATTGAAACATTTCATATACAAACAACTTTTCTTTAAGGAATTTTATAATATTTCTTATAAACTAGGAGTGCGCTGGAGGAACTTTTTAATCTAATTAGAGATACTGGTGCAACACGCCCTAATAATCTGTAAGATGAGAAGAATGGTTTCAGTGACATCATTCCATACCTAGAAAGTTCTCGCCAATAGAACTAAACTCCAGTTCACATATTAACTTTACTATGACATTTATTAATCTAATTATTCCTTTAATGGAAGAATAATATACAATATGCGTTGGAGAAAACAATATTCTTTGCGGCATGTGGGTTTCATAGACATCGTTATTCTGACGCAAACAATTTGATAGTCATCATTATTCTGATGTAAACCACTTCACCAATCTTGTTGTGATATGTGCCCACTGGAATTTAACACCAACGATCAGTAACAATTGTCATGAAATTAATTTTTTTTTTTAATTGTTGTTAAGGCTGCTACTTTAGATTTTTTTATCAAAATTCGACATCTAGTATCACGGGAATTTTGCTAATTTTCATAATCCGCCTTTTTAAGAGAGGCGTGCCCATGGAACCTTTATTCCCGGAGCCTTGTCTATTTCAGTCCCACTAATTGTTTATTTTATTGTACACTTTTAGAGTTGTATGTCTTGCTAGGAAACAGGTAGTAGCAAAAAGCTGAGGAAACGTTTTAAATGGCTTTAATGGATTGAGGGCCATGTTTATCCCACTGAATCTATCAAATTCACAGTACATTGTAGCTGAAACGATATTCTCCTAAACCTCTTCAATTTTGGTTAATGACAACATACAACTTTATGGGCAATTGATTTCTCGCATCGCAATTTGAGTTAATGGATCAAACTTTCTTCGAAGCTTTAGCATCTTCATATTCCCTGAATGTAGACACAGTTTTAATTTGGTCATTTATTTGTCTTTCTAAGAAGAATAACATATAGAACAAAAACAGGTTAAGGATAGTATTAAAAGATGGAATAAGGAAACTTTCGGTAATATATTTTCTACTAAAACCAATGTATGTTTGGAGCTGACTAGGAGGGATATGATAGAATATCTAGAGAAAAGGAAAATGAGAAACTTGTGGAGTATCGTTATATCATATCTAAAGAAGAGACATTTTGGAGACAGTGATTACGCAAGATTTTTTTGAAGGAGGGGGATAGGAATTTCAAATATATTTTTATAACAAATCTTAAGCACAAAGTGGGGAATAGAATCCTTAATATGATCATAAATGGTATGAGAACTAATGATGAAAATGTTATCAGAATAGAGGCGAAAAGTTTCTTTCAACAACTTCTCCACCAGGATAAAGACCTGGACCAAGAAGCCCAAAGGGATTTCTTGGATTGTATCTCATCTATCTTAAATGAGAATCAGAACGATACACTCACTACTATCCCCTCCAATGATGATATAAAAAGGGTTGTCTTTTCTTTTGAAGGGGATAAGTCCCCTGGCTCTGATGGTTTTCCTTTGTTTTCCTTCCAAAAATACTGGCCTATAATTGAAAAGGATGTTATGAGTGTTGTGAAGGAATTCTTTGGATCTAGGAAACTTTTGAAAGAATTGAATGGCACTTTGATTTCTCTTATCCCTAAAAAACAAGGGGTGGATAAGATAGAATAGTTTAGACCGATAAGCTTATGTACTACTGCTTACAAGATCATTTCAAAGGTGTTGACTACTAGGATTCTAACTATCCTACCTTCTCTCATATCCTGGCAGCATAATGGTTTTGTCCCAGGAAGGCAAATTTTGGACTCTATTATATCAGTTCATAAAAATGTGCATTCTTTGGTCAAGTCTAAGGAGTGTTTCTTTTTGAAATTGGACCTATCCAAAGCCTATGATAGGGTGGATTGGGAGTTTCTTAAAAAGGTGTTGAAGGCTTTTGGCTTGAACAAGAGAAGTATAGATCTTATCTATTAGTTGATCTTGTTTGTGACTTTTTCGGTTCTGCTTAATGGCTCTACTACCCTTTTTTAAAATCTTCTAGGTGTTTAAGGCAGGGTGACCCCTTATCTCTGGTCCTCTTTGTTATTATGGCTCAGTGCTTCGGCAGATACATTGAGAAATTGGTCGAGAAAGGGGATTTTATGGGCGTCAATCTTTCTTTGTCCATTCAGGTTTGTTCGCACGAGTAATTTGTGGATGATTCAGTTGTTATGGGGGAAGCTTTAGTTAAAAATTCTAGAAATATTAAAAAGGCTATGGATAGTTATGGGACAACTTCTAGTCAGATCTTTGACTAGGGAAAAGTTCAGTGTTCTTCTTAAATGTCCCTGAAAAAAGATAATTGAGAATTAAGAAGATTTTGGGATGTGAGATGGAGTCTTTACCTGGGACTTACCTTGGTCATCCTCTATGCTTGGAGCCCAATGATTATTTTTTGAGTTGAATGGTGGATATATTTCATAGTAAATTGGCTGGCTGGAAGGGATTTCTTTTTAGTCAGGTAGGTAAGATTTAGATCCTTAGATCTACTCTTCAAGGTCTCTCTCTTTATGCTCTTAGTATTTTCAAAATTCATAGAAAGTATGGAGAAGCTATTGAGAAAATCTAGAAAAAATTCCTATGGACTGCGATGGAAAAAAAGAAAAGGATAGCTCTTATTGCTTGGGAAAGGGTGTACAAACTAGTGAATAAAGGGGGTTTAGGTCTGCTCTAAATTAGAAACCTAAATGACCACCTTCTTGCTAGACTAATATGGAGATACTACAAGACTAAAGGTGAATGGACATCAATGTGGGAAAACAAGTACAATAAGGAGTGTCCTACTCTTGTTAGCTTTCTTATTAATGTGTGAGGAACCTCCTTACAACAATATGGTGAGAATGCACGAAATCACAGAATATAGCGCAATAGCAGAATGCAAAATGAATCTATTGATCGCGGGCCACTTCGAGGGGGTAACCTCCTTTGAGCAAGCTCAATACAATAAATTCGTCGATATCCAGCAAAGGCCTCAACCTACTCTTATATACTAAGTATGATCTAGAAAAGTAATACTACCTATGCATGTGGGATAATAAAATATACTCATGGGACGACTTACAAAGCATATGCGTCCAACAACACTACACTAACCAAATAAACAGAAGGAACACATAGGTTCCTAACATCCCCTCTCCCTTAGAAAAAAGCTTTGTCCTCAAAGCTTAAGGTGTGGAAATTGTTGCTGAATCT
>MU225916.1:1730427-1746712 GCA_018584345.1 Thuja plicata
ATGGCCAACATGATCAAGTACTGGATAGCCCCATCCACATTAACTTGGAGGATGAAACAGTTACCAAAGAGGAAATTTCAATAAAGGGTAACTTAGATGTTGATATGAATGATGATTCATGGTTAGAAAACATTGTTGACACCATTATAGGAAAAGACCCTGCAACAGAGATCCAAAAATATGAAAACATCAATACTGCAGAGGGTAAGACCGATGAACAAGACATAGCTATTGACACTGCAACTGTCAATACGCTGACAAATATGAATATATTAATAGATGCTATTGATATATAGTAAAGCCAAGATAAGTCATCTAAGAAAGATGATGACATACCCAAGGATATGGGTACCGATTAAAACCAAGGTGCATGTAGTACTCCTAAGGATACAGACACTGAAATGAAGGATGCAACCGATGAGCAGCAAGATGTATCAAAACAAAACCAACAAGAGGCACATAAAAAAATAGAGAATACATCGAAAAAGGTTGAAGGGCAAGATAAGAGTGAGGAAGTTAAGAGAAATGAGGAAATGAAACAAAAATAAGATTCATCTGTTGAAACACCCAAAGTACGTGAGGAGACAGCCTCACCAAAATGGCCAGTGAACACTGAGCAGATACAAAAGGATGCCTCATCCTCTCGACACTCACCAACTAAGTCAACTCAATCAAATGACTTCCAAATGGTGGTACATCAATCTACCACCCAACCAAAGAAGAAGAAGAAGAAAATAGTAAAGAAGGATATATTGGCTGTAACACTTGATGAGGTCATTGAAGTTCCAAACTGGGACATTACCAAATTGGATAATGACAAACTTCAAGAGTTTGGAGTGCTCTGTCAGAGGAAAGCCATACAGAAGAAGATGATCCAAGAACACGGAGAAAACATGACACTTGACAAGGCTAAAGAGATACTCCACCAACTGGTTCCTGAAGTGAAAATTGATGAAAATACTTCAGTTAAGGAACAAATTGATGTTCTCACCGACACTATTACAGAACAAGGTATAGAGGAAAATCAAGAAATGGAAGAGCAAGTAGAAAAGAAATATCAATTCAAGCTAATTGATAAAATCAGCTAAGAAGTGGCACTGAACAAGGTAAAGCTCTCAAAACTCAGTGATGAATTAGAGCCAATGATTGCTGAAGCAATCACCTTAGTTCAAAAAATGTGCACACTAGAGAAATGCTGAAGGAGAAATGGGAGAAAATGATGGAGGAAGTCAAGTCCTCACATTCCCACCTTTTTGAAAAACTGTAAGTACGTTTGCCTTTAGAATCAAAAAAGGAGGAAAGACAATGTATATAGTTATGTACAATACATATATCAGTTGAAATAGAAAAGATAAAGGATATATATATACTTACACTTACCAGCATATACATAGGGGGAGTCACTCAAATGACTAAGGAAGGAGTATACATAGGTGTACATACTAATACACTCAGTATGTTGCACATATCATGTTTTTGACTAATGTCAAAGGGGGAGATTGATGACATTATTTTTCCATAAGTATACTCACTAAAAAACATAGACAGAAAGCATTACCAGTAGACAACAAGCATTACCAGTGAACCACAAGCAGTACCGTGAAATGTAAGCATACCTGATAGAACAAAGATTTTGAGAAAAATGCTAAGTATAAAAGTGACAAGCATCACCGGTAACCACAAGCATCACTGGCGACCACAAACATCACCGGCGACCACAAGCATTCTTGACGACATAATTTTCAGAACTAACCTGACAGGAACAAAAAAGGCATACCCGATGACAAGTTCAAGAAAGGAACACTAATGACCAAGAAAACCAACCATCATAACTGACAGACAGATCAAGAACCCGCAAATTGTGGATC
The DNA here is from genome assembly GCA_018584345.1 of Thuja plicata. Lineage (NCBI taxonomy): Eukaryota > Viridiplantae > Streptophyta > Pinopsida > Cupressales > Cupressaceae > Thuja > Thuja plicata. Next base: position 1,732,296 of record MU225916.1, read on the forward strand.
TAAGTTTTACACAATGGATAAAGTAATGTAATTCTATTTATAGAGTTTTATTTTGTTTTAAATCATAATTTGATGGTCATGCAAGCTTTATTTAAATGCTTTAAAGCATCCTAACAGATCTAAAGCATATGTAACTAAAGATCAAGGTCAAGTTGTAAACCTTGGATCTAGAGTTAGCTTGCGATGCATGAATCAATAATTGAACCTAACCTAGTATAAATAGATGTTCATACTCTATTTTGAGTACATGAATTCACTTATTGTTGATAGTCAGGAAGAGCATCTAAGGAACAGAAGGTAGAATTCATGCAAAGATAAAAAAGAGAGTACATCAGTTATCAAGAACACACAAAGGCTACCGACGAACAGACAAAGGTACTATTCAATCATGGAAGGATGATTACTTATATGTATGAAGCTTTATAGGATCTGTTATCAGAAATTGAAGATTGCATTTATCATCAGATCAAAGACTTATGTAGTATCATTCTAACAAGTGCATCACATCTAAATTCCTTTTGTAGAAGGTGAACTTAACCATTCTTTCTAAATCTTTAACAGAGTGCACACTTAACAGTGTTGCTAAAGCTTCAAACAAAGTAGATCTTAATAGGTATCCACTGTAATACTCCTAAAAGGGTAGGTCATCAGAAGTGACCAATTGTAAGCCTTAATCGGCCCCTTCTTATCTGCAGATAGTGAAGTTTTGTGGGTAACAATCCCCACTGCAGTTTTTACTTCCTTAATAGGACTTTTCTACGATATCATATCTTGTGTCATGTGTTATATATTTTCATGAATGTTTCTATTATTGTTACATATCAAAAGAATGTATGATATGATTTCATATGCATAAAGAAAGATGAATAGTTAGATAAGATAAATTACAAAATGATGACTAAGGGTTAATGGGCTAACCAAGAAAAGTTTTAGAGGTACTGATTCACCCCTGCCCTCTCAGTACATCATCTCAATATAATTCCAATAGAAGAGGTATTATTATGTGCAATAGATATTATTTATGTAGTTAGGATGAGGAAATTGTTAATCACATGACTATCCACTACCCTTAAGTGCACAAGATATGGGAAAAGTGCTTTAAACTTCTTAATAGGGAGTGGGTTTTCCCTAAGGCCCCATTTGTTTGGGGAATTGGAATTTGACTCAAAACCTTATTATCTTAAAATAGGGTTTTGAAATTCCAGTTTTGCATCTTCCAGATATAGTGTGAACCATTTGGTTGACCTTGAAGATGAATGAGTCAATCCATCTTCTGTGTTTGGTTGCAAATTTTATCCCCAATCTCAAATCGATTTTCCTTCCCTAAGTGGTAACATTCCAATGGACTCTAAAAGCTATGGGTATCTCTTGCAAGTTTTTAAGTTCTCCATTTCTCAGCTCCACCAGGGCCAAAGGTGTATCAGTCGGCAAATAGCTCTGTAATTGCATAACCCATAAATGAAAATTTAAGCACAGTTAATGATTTTAAAGAATTGAAGTCTAATGAAAACAACATTCAAACACAAAAGTTTTGGGCATACCTTATTTGAGAAGAAAATCTGATCCATCTGGTATTTATTGGTAGGGTAAACCCAAGAATTGTAGACAAAATGAACATTCGCCTATCCAGGAATTTCAACAGTCAAAGACTTGAGAAAAAACTCATGGTGATGCAAATTTCTTATGAGGAATGCTCCAGAAGTCCCAAAGCTCAAATGCCATTTGAAATCAACCCTGTATTTGCTCTCCCCACTGACTTTTTTTTCCCTAGATTTCCATATTTGTATAAATGTTGCCTCCCCAAGTCTTCCACTTCCATTACATATCACATTCAGTTTCAATTGAACGACATTACACTCATAAGATGAAAGAAAGGAGGAGAAGAATTGGGTCTGACTTGGATCGATAGAAGTAATGTTGATAAGCTGCAAAGAGACATTATTTTGGAGAATATCGAAGGCATTTTTCTTTTGGAGAACAACAAAGCCTGTGATTCTCTCCTCTTCAGGAGATTCAAACAATTTTTTGAAAATGCTTATGAATGGGCTGAAGCAATTGAGAGTGACTGCCGTTGTTGGAAGTTTCTACTGGTTTAATGTCAAACAAACTCAAAACTATATATGCAAAGTGCGGGAAATTGGAAAATATAGATTAAATTTGTTTATCGCAATCCCTACGGACCTCACAAAATTATAAAACGAGGTTTAAAAAAAACAAAAACCAGCATAAAAAATCTAATTCCACCTATTGGGTGGGAAGATGGTGCTGCTAATTTTTTAGCCAAAATCAGATTTTTAGTCTAAAATCGAAATTGCGTTTTGATGAACCAAATGGTGGATTTGAACCCAAAACCTAGTTTTGGACATCAAAATCCAATTCCACCCCTCAAACAAATGGGGCCTAAGGATTTATACAGTTTTTACACCTCCTAGATTCCTCCCTAAAGGAATGAAACTGTGATCAAAGTCTAGAATGTCATATTACTAAAGAAATTATATTTTTCCATTAGTATATGCAAGGAAAAAAATGATAAACACCATCGGTTTAGACTACACTAACAGACAGGGCACAACACTACCCGACGCAAAGGTTACCGATATTGCTAAGTAAAAAGAATCCCGACACAACACTATGCAGTGTTACCCGATGAAAAAAAAGAAAAAGGAACCCAACGAGTAACCAATAGTGTAACTCGATTATCAATTCAAAGAAGGAACACCAACATACTTTTAGTTCACACTGAGGATCAAGAGCCGACAGTCAGTTACATCCTGCAAAAAGTGGATCTGACTTTCCATGTCAGATAAATCAATGAAGTTTTATATTTATCTTCTTGATTTTTTTTAATTCCATTACGTGAGGGCAAAGCAATGTAATTATTATTGTTTTTATCAGTTTAACTGATTTAAAACATGCAAACTAAAGGATCAAGGTCATGTTGTATACCTTGGATCTAGAGTTAACATTGTAATGCGTGACTCTAAAATAAGTCAAAGAAATTGTATAAATAGATGCTCAATCAATTGTGAACATGTTGTTTGATGATGATTGTAGCAACTAAGAGCATCTAAGGACCAGACAAGAGAATTGATGCAGAAACACAGACAAAGATTAAATCAATTTTCAAGAACAAGAACAAAGACTACTGACAAGCAGGAAAAGGTATTAATCAATCACTATAGGTGATATTCATATACTGTAGGCTTTAATAGATCTTTAATTAGCAATTTTAGATTGCATACAGTCAGGTCAAACATATTTTACACATCCTGAAAAGTGGGGTATAATTAAGAAATCCTTTCAAGGAAGGTGGATTTAACAATCCTATTGTAAATCTCTTAGCCGAGTGCACACTACATAAGTGTTGCTAAATATCCTAATAGAGTAGATCCTAAGAGGTCTCAACATTAATAATCCTAATAGGATAGATCATCAGAAGTGATCAAATTGTAAGCCTTAACGGGCTCCCTTCCATTCTATAGATAGTGAATTTTTATGGGTGCTATCCCCACTGCAGTTTTTACTTCCTAACAAGAGTTTTCTATGATATCATATCTTGTGTTATGTTTCTATTACTTTCATGAATGTTTCTATGAATGTTTCATATAATTAAGTTTATGAATTAATACTACATGCATAAGAAAGAACATCAGATTTGGTTAGTAATACAATAAAGATTGATTTCTAATGAAGAAAGGTGAAATATGTTAAAAGTTGTAAAGGTATTAATTCACCCTCCCCTTTGAGTACTACTTCACATTAATCCCAACAATTGGTATCAGAACTAAGTCTCTTCTTGGAAAGCTTATAGGCTTAAGAGAAAAGACCATACAATGGAGAAGTACAAACTTGATAAAAACATTGAGAATAAAAAGCTTAAAATTTAGATGTTCTACGAACAATATAAAGAAGATAGAATCGACATGAGACAATTGCTGGATGAAAGAAATAATATGGAATCTTTCTATAATGAGATAGATTATCACGAGGAAGAGATTTCAGATTTCTTTGAGTCTTCGGGATCAAATGCAAGCAAGGCATCAGATACATCAGAAGATAACATCACAAGCCTAACTAAAATCAATCTACATCTGGATGGACATGTCAAATCTCTGAAAATCATTCAAGAGACACAGATGGTAAGGATGATTGATGTCATGAATAATGCAAGGCAATCTGAACAAGAAAGAATACTAGCTATTGATGATAGAAGAAAGATCACAAAAAAGATACAAGAAAAGGAGTCTGAGATACAAAGACTTAGAGAGCATCACCATGAGGTTACAAATCAAATTATTCTTATGAGTCAAGAAGCAAATCGAAAGAATATGGAACTCATTGAAAGAATACAGATTATCGGTGAAATAAGAGAAGAGAATGAAAAACTAAAGAATGAGGTTATAATTCAACAACATAATGACATGATTAAGAGAGCTGAAGAGAGTACATAAAGAATGGATGAATTCTTGAACTCACAAAGAAGACCCAACACCAACAGTGGACTAAGGTACACCAAACATAAAGAGGACCATCAAATGAAGTTGATCCAAAATATGTCTACATCAATCCTAGAGCAAGGAAGATGACATGCAATCACTGTGGAAACCAAGCCGACACCTCAAATGTCTACAGGAGAAAAGAAAAAGGTATTCCTAAATCCGCATTTACATTCATAGGACATTGTTATAATTGTAGAAAGAAAAGACATAAAGCATATGAATATAAATCAAAGGTGAAAGAACCAAAGAAGGAAACCTATATGGACAAGTATTTTCTGACCAGAAAAATGCATGGGCACACATCTCTTGAATGCAGGAAGAAAAAAATTGAAGCATGGAAACCCAAAAATCAAGAAAATGCATATAAACTGAGCAAAGTCAGTAATTCATATGTTTGGGATTACAATACATGGATAAAATTCATATCATGTGGTAGATATGGTCACATTGCTACAAAATGCATGAGAACATGGACCAAAAGGTTTAGAGGCTTGACCAACCCCGGAATGGCATGTTTACACTATCATAAGGTTTGACATCTAAAGAAGGACTGCAGAGACCAAATAACAAAAACCACCACTTTTGCAAATTGTAATACCATTGAAGACCTCGAGAAAATGAGAAAGAAAATTTGGAGAAAAGCTTCAACCATTGAGGAAGTTGGACCAAGAAATGCAATAGGTGACACCTCTTTCTATGGATTTGGTGACATCACCACCCCTGCCTAAAAGATGACCAAGTAAGTATAGAACTGAACTACACAAGGTCATATTTTTCATCAATTCCATTATACAAATTGATAGATAGTCAAAATATGCATGAATAAAGATGCATATTATGTTACTTGTTACAATTCTAAAAAATTAACCCCGCCGGTAAACACATATTGAAAAATCATCGGTGAACATAAAAGGATGAGCTATCTACACTAGCCGAGAATTTTCGGTCAAGACATAAAAGGGCTAAGTCGCTAATGTAATGTGACACCCGTCGGTAAGGAAGAAAAGTTACAATGTTGTCTAGACACTACATCGAGATCCATTGGTGAAGGAAACAATCTTAAAAAATATCCCGAGCATCATGTCAACACTAAGAATTTTATTTGAGAGTCTTCCCGACAAACTCCATCTTCATGAACCGACGTGTTGTTAAGCAATTATCACAGACTTAGGGAAAAATTCTATAAATACTTGACAAAAGAACTTCATTTTTCACACATGAACTAAGAAAATAGAGCAGAGAAAAAATAGAGAGAAAAGAGAGCATTTAGTAGAGCATCCTCAAATAGATCCAACACACTCCAAATAGATCACTCACAAGTTACATGGATCAAAGTAAGTACCAACCATACCGAAGAACTCTGTTATTATTATTTTTGAAAAAGCCCTAGATTCGAAACACAATGGAAACCACTTCAAGAACATTAAAATTAAAGAGTGATAAGAAGAATGTCATTAAGTTGACCAAGAGTAGCACTTGTGTGGAACCTAAATACAAGATATGCCCAGAGATTGCACTGCAACCTAATGAATCTGGCACATTTTCAAAAATTCCACCTAGGGTTTTGCTGATAGAAGATGTTAGATTGTATATTCATTGGAAGATTGCTGAGATTGATGATCTAGAATAGATCAAGATTATAAGAAGATATGTGATGAAGAAAGGAACTTGAAGGAAGAACACAAACACTTAAAATTAAAAGAGATAACAGATTCCCTATATTTCTTGAGGGTTTTCAAAACTAGCTGGATTAGATTGGTACTAAGAAGAATGCACGATCAAAAGCTATGGTTGGATGAACCCAAGAAAATTACAAAGGATGTGTTACATTTTGTAACAGGTTACCCTATTACTGACAAACCAAAAGAACAAAAGAATCCCTCTTGACCAAAAGTTGAAAAACTCACCAATGTTGTATGGGATAACCGAGGACTTAAGGTGAACACCATCAACAACGAGGAACTGAGGTTTGGTGCATGTATGATAGGTTACAAAATCTTTCAAGTGAGAAAGCTAAACAACATAGCATCAATAGCTGTAAGCACAACTTACAATATTTTCAAAAAAGGAATACAAATGGATCTATGTGAGATCCTACTGAAGAAACTTGATGAAAATATGAGAACAATCAAGTCTTCCAAGACAAACACATGTAAGTTCGGCTCACTTATAATGTGTATATTATTTTATTTTCAAGAATACTTTCCTTGAATTGGAAAAGTGAACTGGGACACCACCAAGCCATTCACATTGTAGATAAGTGACCTTATCAAGTCACTAGGTGACAACTTTGATTTAGTAATGAGTGAATACTTCTTTGACTTCAAGGAAAAGATGATGGAGAGAGTGAGGATCTCTGGACAGTTGGTTGAAAAGCATAGGGATGAAATATGTTTTATGGTGGATTTAGATTTCACTTACATTAAACTAGTTGCACCAAGGATAGCCTGGTTACCACCTCTTGACTATGAGATTAACATAGATCAAGCAAAAAATGCAATTGATGCATTGTTGAATGAACCACTTGACAGTAAGAAACCAAGATCTAGAACATATGAAGAGGCAAAGTCTAAGATAAAAATGGGCCTAGTCATCAAGAATACTTTCAACAAGAAAAACAAAATGGTAAATAATCTTGAGAAGATGATGTCGGTTAATGAGGAGGAGAAAGAATAAGCAAAGGAAACCAAGGAATAGGGTGCCATCGATGAAAATAAAGATGAGAAAGAATCAGATTTTGAGGCCACTGAGTCTGATGTGCCTCCACCTCCAACCAAGAAACCAAGGACCATAGCAGCTCAGAGGACAAGGAGCCAAACTGCATAGAAATATTCTACACCTCTCAAGAAAGGTCAAGTGAGGACATATAAGAGGAAGTAGCAAATAGAGAAGCAAACACCTACCAAAAGGAGGAGAAAACTCATCAGGACCAAAGATGACATTGAAGATCTTCAAAATAGGATGAGCCTGAGGTAGAAAAGAAAAGATTAACCCTGAGAACAATTGATGAGACTACTGATTCAATTTCCACAACAGGTACCATGACTGATAGGAAAATCAGACAATGGGTAAAGATGGAGCCCGAGGATAAAAATAAAATAGAAGATGTAATAATTAGGGCTATGGTAAACTTCAAATATGTACCAGTTGAGTTTGGAAACAACATAACCAAACCACTGAGTGACAGAATCTTAGCACGATGGTCTTATGCTTTGAACCTTGAAAAGGAAGGAAGGGAGAGGATACTTGTAAGACTCATGCCTCCTAAATCCAAAATGGAAGAGATTAAATAAATGATGAAAAAGAACTCAAGTAAATTTGTGGCTAAGATAAGAGCCTACAAGGTGCTATAGGGGAAATTCTTAGATCTGGACAGCATGACAGATGCTAAATGGAGACAAATTCTTAATCTATCTATAGAATCAACAACTTGTGAGAATCAATTACTTCTCATCGAGACACCTCACAAAGAGGAGAAGAAAGATAAAGAAAGTCTAGAGAACATTACTTTGGATAATGTGGAGAGTAACGAGCCCATTGACTTAGATAAAGTCACGGATGATCTTAAAATTTAAGATATCACTCACTATGATTCTTATAAGGATCCACAAAAAGATGGTGATGTAATGTTCATATCTCTTAAGGATCAAGAAAGGAAAAAAGAGTTGGAGACATAATGAAGTAAGGACATGGATATTGATGATGAGATATGGCTAGACACTTCCATCATTGACATAAAAGGACTGGACCTTGCAGAAAAAATCCAAAAGGATGAAGATGTCACTACTCTACAAGATCAAACTGACGAGAAAGACACAATTGTAGATGTAGCACAAGTGGGAACACAAAAAAATATGCCAGTATTGATGAAGGCCATCGATATGCTATAAGGAAATGAAGAATCTACTACATCAGATACAAGCATACCCAAAAACAAGGGTGATGCAGAAACAAAGGATACAACAGATTAATCAAAAGATACAACTGTAGAACAAGCTTCTATTGATGATCAACGAGACAAGTATATTGATCAAGAAGGAGTAAAACAAGTAGAAGAAGATAAGCAAAAGGAAAAGAGTGAAGAAGAAAAGGAAGATGAAGAAAAAAAATAAAACTGAAGAAAAATCTGTTGAAACACCAAAGATTGATGAAGAGACATCTTCACCTAACCAACAGGTTAACCCCAAGAAGAAGGCACAAGAGGTTTCATCTAAAAAGCCTTCACTGAACACCTCAAAGAAAAAAAATGAACTAGAAATGGTAGTTCATACATCTTCTTCTACTCAAATATCAAGGAAGAAGAAGAGAAAGAATAAAAATCCTGTCACTCTGGATGAAATAATTGAGATTCCAGTATGTGATCCTAGAACATTGGATCCTTCTGAGTTAACAAAGTATGCTAGAATTTCTGAAAGGAAGGCTGTGCAGGATAAACTGAGAAAAGCCACAAAGGAAGAAACGGTACTTTAAGTTGCAAGATGAATCCTTCATAAAATTGTACTAGATATAAATGTTGATCAAACAACATCCATGCTTGATCAATTAGTGGTTCTCACTGACGCTATCACGTCTCAAAATATAGATGTTGAGAAGGCTATGAAAGCTAGAATTGAGAAGAAACATGAATTCAAGTTAGTAGGGAAGATAAGTCAAGAAGTGGCATTGCAAAAGGTAAAGATATCTAAATTGGTAAGCATGTAATAGACCCCATAATGTCAGAAGTAATAGCCTTAATACAAAAATTATGCACATTGGACCAACTCACAAAGGAGTATACCAACAAGATAGCACAAATTGATGTTGATCTTCAATCCAGCACACATGGTCTCACAAGTAATGAAGATGTAATGAAATTGCACAAAGACCAACTCAAGCAAGCTAGGAAGCTGAGACAAGATATACAGATTGTAGAAACAAAGTTCAGAGATGAGGTAAATTAGCTTCAAGCTCAACTCTTACCAACTCTCAGATTATTGCAACAACATTTGACAGAGGAAAGAATACTTATTGCCACCCCATAAATGTTTGTCCTAGAAAACATTTATGATATGCAAGCCAAGATTGAGCTAGAGCACATGGCATTGGAACTCCTCAAAGAGAAATGGGAGAAAATGATTAAAGATATCAAGAGCAATCACTCCCACTTTCTTGAAACTCTGTAAGTTACACATTTTTGTCACACTTTTGATAACTTATAATTTGTACATTTGTATCATGATTATCAAAAAAGGGGGGAATGATATATACATTCAGTCAGTCAATTAGTCTGTAAAAGGAGAAATGGAAGGAGGAAATGATATGTACATTCAGTCATTAAAAAGAGGAAAGATTATGAAAAGAAGGGGAATGTATAGTACAAAGGCAAGTGTACACGTAGATATACTTATACCATATCGATGCATATATTTTGGAGGAGTCATATAATGAAAAGGATATATACATGGTGTACATTCCAAAACACTTTAGTATTTTGCACATATCAATTTTTGATACTAATGTCAAAGGGGGAGATTGAAGACATTATATTTTTCCATTAGTATATGAAAGGAAAAACATAATAAAGACCATCGGTTTATAGTACGGTGACTGATAGGGCACAACACTACCGGATGACAAGGTTACTGATATTGCTAAGTACAAAGCATCCTGACGCAACACTATTCAGTGTTACCCGATGACAGGAAAGACAAAGGAACCTGATGAGTAATGAACATTGCAACCTGACGATTAGTTCAAAGAAGGAACACCGATAGACTTTTAGTTAACACCGATGATAAAGAATCGATAGTTAGTTACATCCCACAAAAAGTGGATCTGACTTTCCACGTTAGATAAATAACTAAAGTTTTATATTTAGCTTCTTGATTTGTTTTAAATCCATTATGTGAGGGAAAAACAATGTAGTTATTATTTTTTTTATCAGTTTAACTGATTTAAACCATGCAAACTAAAGGATCAAGGTCAAGTTGTATACCTTGGATATAGAGATATCATTGTAATGCATGACTCTAAAATAGGTCAAATAAATTGTATAAATAGATGCTCAATAAATTATAAACATGTTGTTCAATGATGATTGTAGCCATTGAGAGCATCTAAGGATCAAAAAAGAGAATTCATGTAGCAACATAGACAAAGATCAAATTAGTTTTCAAGAACAAGAACAAAGGCTACCGACAAGCAGGAAAAGTGTCATGCCTAAAACTAAGGCAGGACATAGACAATTTTTTTTTAAAGACATAAAAATAACAACTAAGATGACACAATAATTTTGAAAGTGTTGAGGAAAAGGTGACAAAAAGGTGAAGTTAATTCTCAAGTTGAAAGGTCTAGTCATAGATTGAGTCGGAGTATCAATAAGGGCGGACGCAAAGTCGGTATTCCAACTCGATAGTTGACAAGAGACCCTACGGTTTAGTGCTAAGAGGACATAGGGGTATACTAACTCCATTAATGTTTGACCTAGCAATCCAATATTAATCCTATTCAATGTTATTAAAATCCTTAAACATTCCTGATATAATGAGGTTCTCATAATTACTATAATCTTAGCCAATTACATTGTGAAAGGATGTGTTTAACTTGCTTGAGGAACTATCCACATTTTCCAATTAACTAATATCAATAATAATTAAATCCTAAACTTTATTTGTTCACACATGTTTATGAATAAACAATTAATTAACTACAAGAGAAATTTCCCATGATTCGAAAGGAAAACTTAATTTAACATATTAGCCTAGCCCATTAATACCTGTTTATTCAGATTTTACCTTTTTAACAATTTCATGAAAACACATAATAGTAATAAACATTATCAAAGTGAGTACAATTAATAAATCTAAACTATAAAATTTAAAATAATCAAATAAATCTATTACTCTAATAGGCTAATCAATTTCAATTAATAACGTGAGTTATTAAACTATTACAGTAACAAGAAAAATTAAAAAAGAATAAATGTATTAACATATTAGAAAAACTACATATTTTACATAAAAAGTGAATCTATTAATGTAATAATAAAGCTACATCATTTAAATAAATATTAAATCTATTAATCTAATAATAAAACTACACCATTTAAATAAAAAGTAAATATATTAATCTACTAAAAAAAACTACACAATTTAAAATAAAGTAATAAAAAATAAATCTATTTAACTAAGTTAAACTAACTTAATACCTACTAACTATCCTACTAATCCACCCTACTAGCTACCAATAAACCACCTACTAATGTACCCTACCCCTATTCTACCCTTATCCCATCACCCTCTCTTGTCCCTTGGCTCACATTCCAAGTGGGTGATGAGATAAATCAAAAGTCAAGGGGCTGTAAGGGTCGAATTCCCAAGTAGTTTACATGTAAGGAAATTTTTATTTGGGCCCACCAAACTATTTATTTAAAAGTGCAGCCAAGCCTTTGCTTTCCCAGAAAGGCAAGCATGCATGCGGTAGAGGAGATAGTGCCCAAGTGGGTGGGTGGGTGGCGCAGGAAACAAGGAGGTGGTGCCAATACCCATGACCACCCCATGTTTAATATTACTAAGCTAGTCACTTCCTGCGCCTTGTGCGGTAGAGGAAAAAGGATGTGGGGGAACACTTGCAAAAAGGTAAGTGGTTTTATATAAAATTATTTATTTTCCCCTTTTAATTATTATTCATTTAGTTTTATATATGGATGGCAGGGTTACTAAATTAATAAGAAAGTTTATACTAATCATAATTTATGAAGTAGGTTTATTATTCTAACGTAATATTTAGAGGGGTATCCTAGGGGAATATTCTTTGTGGTAATTTGGGAATTAAATCCTCTCTCATACATTTTCCAAAAAGCATTTTGGCTCTCAAAATTCTGGAAAGTGATATTTTTTTCTCCTCAACATTACATTGTATTACACTCATTTATTTATTTATTTATATTTTGTTTGCTTGAAGTTAAATGCATGCAATGTATATTATATGGATGCATTACACAAAGAGAATAATTTATAAGGTATTTATAATAGGAAGTTGTTAATTAGTGTCCAATTTTGATAAATGGACCATTGTTAACATGTTATCCTCCAAATTTTTTGAAATTGAAATATGGAATTCAAGATAAAGTGTTTAATCATATTGTGATAGAGATCTAGATTTCAAGGGAGGAGAAAGTATATATTAAATTTGAAATTTGCAAAACTAAAATTGTAAAAAGAAACAAACAAGAAATAACTCGCAATTCATCTAAACTTGAGCACGTGATTTTCTTTCATTTTCACAAATGGTTACATCTTCATTTACAACATTGAAGGCTACAAAATTTAGTCCATTCTATTACAAACTTCACCTTCAACATGAAGGCACAATAGAAGATAAGACACTACAATGCAGGAGTCTCTACTATCAAGGCAACAAGAACACCATCCAAGCTCCAATTTCAAATGGCTCCAACACAAGGTTCTTCCCAAAATCTGTAAAAAGACAACATGATATACTAACCATAAAGAGCTCACCTCCCATCCTAGGTCTCAAGGAGACCACCCCTAAGCTAGGAGAATCGGTAACCAATGGGTGACATTCACACAATTTCCACAATACAAAAAATAACAAGAAAACTCCCATCTAAGGCTTGCAAAATATGATTCACCTTGAACCTATAACAAGGGGTCAAGGTGGATTTCCATGTAGGAGATTGCCAATGAAATACATACAAAAACTATGCCTTTCCAAGGCTATAATCCACATACATTCTTCTATACATTATTCTCCTTATCTCCCACAAATCAAGATCAATAACCTTCATTGGCATGCAAGGGCCCATACACCTTGCATTTTTTTCCCTCTTCTATCCATAGGAAGAGAATCTACACTTCCCTGGAATCCAACTAAACCCTTCCCCCATACATGGCCACTTCTTCCCTATCCAAGGGTGAGTAATGCCATTACACCCTTCAAAAAACTCCCTCATTCAAACAAGAATAAAACCATAAGCATGAAATAAAACCAAAATCCCATTCCTTTACATCACAACAACATACAACACATAAATAACATGTACAAGAGAATGAAATACATACCACTCTAATTGCAACACAACAAGAAAACTTCCATGGAAATGGTGGAGACCAACCTTCACAAGTGTTATAGAAAAATGATGTTTGAGAAGAGTCCAATCCCTTTTTTATTCCTTCAATCCAAAACCCTAATGTCTCTAAAAGTAGAGAGTGGGTGAAAAACCTCTAACTCCACAAAGGGCCTCTAAAAATGTCTCCAAATCCTACCCACCAAACAACATTAATTTCATAATTGACTCCTAAGTCCTTTGGCTGTCCTATGTCCCCTATCATAAATGCAAGATTGGAAAGGAGTGTGGGTTTGGGAAAAAGGTAAAGACTCACTCCATTTTTGCAACGTGTGAGTAATGGGTTATTAAGAGGGTAACCAAGGCCACTAGTGGGTTTGAAAAGTGTTAGAAATATTCTTAACCCATACCCCTATCACTAAGGTACTTGGATTTTCCTAAAATTGACCCTTAGGATCTCCTTTTGGCCTCTAGAAGTGAGTAGAACAAAATTTAAGTTTAAATAATTTAATTGGGTTCCATTGCCATCCTTAGTAGACATGTCATCACATAAAAACATAACAAGTGTCAAGGGACACTGTAAAATAACATAATACAACATTGATATGTCACTAATTTCATAGTGAAAACACCTAATACATTCATAAAATTTACGGTCACAAATAAAATCACTTAATAACGAGGTTCAAATCTCTTTTTTAGATTCAACATTGACTTTAAAATTTGTACATAGTGTTGGTTACTGATTCTCCAATAATTTTCATGCTATTTTTCCTGCACACTAAATTAAACATCAGTAGCTCAATAAAATCACATGCATATATATATATATATACATATATATATATATA
>MU225916.1:1754031-1821932 GCA_018584345.1 Thuja plicata
ACATGTTATCCTCCAAAGTTTTTGAAATTGAAATATGGAATTCAAGATAAAGTGTTTGATCATATTGTGATAGAGATCTAGATTTCAAGGGAGGAGAAAGTATATATTAAATTTGAAATTTGCAAGATTAAAATTGTAAAAATAAAAAAACAAGAAATAACATGCAATTCAGCTAAACTTGAGCACATGATTTTCTTTTATTTTCACAAATGGTTACATCTTCATTTACAACATTGAAGACTACAAAATTTAGTCCATTCTATTATAAACTTCACCTTCAACATGAAGGAACAATACAAGAAAAGACACTACAATGGAGGAGTCTCTACTATCGAGGCAACAAGAACACCATCCAAGATCCAATTTTAAATGGCTCCAACATAAGGTTTTTCCCAAAATCTGCAAAAATACAACATGATACTAACCATGGAGAGCTTAGCTCCCATCATAGGTCTCAAGGAGACCACCCTCGATCTAGAAGAATCAGTAACCAACAAGTGACATTCACACCATTTCCACAATACAAAACACAACAAGAAAACTCCCATCAAAGGCTTGCACAATAGGATTCACCTGGAACCCATAACAAGGGGTGAAGGTGGATTTATATGTAGGAGATTGTCAATGAAATACATACAAAAACCATGCCTTTCCAAGTCTATAATCCACATACACTCTTCTATACATTCTTCTCCTTATCTCCCCCAAATAAAGATCAATAACTTTCATTGGCATGCAAGGGCCCATACGCCTTGCATATTTTCCCTCTTCTCTCCATGAGAAGAGACTCTACACTTCCATGCAATCCAACTAACCCCTTCCCCTATACATGGCCACTTCTTCCCTATCCAAGGGTGAGTAATTCCATTACACTTGTCACAAAACTCCCTCATTCAAACGTGAATAAAACCATAAGCATGAAATCAAACCAAAATCTCATTCCCTTACATCACAACATACAAAACATAAATCACATATACAAGAGAATGAAATACATACTGCTCTAATTGCAACAAAATAAGAAAACTTCGATGGCAATGGTGGAGACCAATCTTCACAAGTGTTATGGAAAAATGATGTTTGAGAAGAGCACAATCCCTATTTTATTCCTTCAATCGAAAACCCTAATGTCTCTAAAAGTATAGAGTAGGTGAACACCCTCTAACTCCACAAAGGGCCTCTAAAAAGGTCTCCAAATCCTGCACACCCAACAACATTAATTTCATAATTGACTCCTAAATATTTTCTCTGTCCTATGTCCCCTATCATAAATGCAATATTGGAAAGGAGTGTGGGTTTGGGAAAAAGGTCAAGACTCACTCCATTTTTGCAACATGTGAGTAATGGGTTATTAAGAGGGTCACCAAGGCCACTAGTGGGTTCTAGAAGTGTTAGAAATGTTCCTAACCCATACCCCTATCACTAAGGTACTTGGATTTTCCTAAAATTGACCCTTAGGACCTCCTTTTGGCTTCTAGAAGTGACTAGAACAAAAATTAAGTTTAAATAATTTAATTGGGTTCCATTGCCAACATTAGTAGACATGTCATCAAATAAACACATAACAAGTGTCAAGTGACATTGTAAAATAACATAATAAAACATTGACATGTCACTAATTTCATAGAGAAAACACCTAATACATTCATACAATTTACAGTCACAAATAAAATCACTTAACAATGAGGTTTGAATCTCTTTATTAGATTCAACCTTGGCTTTACAATTTGTACATAGGGCTGGTTACTGATTCTTCAACAATTTCCATTGTATTTTTCCTGCACACTAAATTAAACAATAGTAGCTCAATAAAATCACATGAATATATATATTTAAATCAAATTGCATAATTAATTGACTAAACATTCTACATTTTCACTTAATAACCCTTTTTTTCTGTACCTGATAACTATAACCGATTACATAATCAAAATATCATAACATATTTTTCCATTTGAATTTAAAATACTAAAATAATGAGCATAATGCATGAGTATACCTAAAGCATCATAAACATCATCGATAAAGCATACAGAAGTAATCATCACATGACATAAATAATACTAATAATGTCTAGTCCATCAGATATAATGTCTGAAAATATTGAATTGTAATGTATCAAAATAAGTGTATTAGCTGAGCTATGATGGGTCGGGGTGAAGCCTCACAAAAAGGTATTAATCAATCACTATAGGTGATATTCATATACTGTAAGCTTTAATGGATATGTAGTAAGCAATTATAGATTGCATATAGTCAGGTCAAACCTATTGTACACATTCTAACAAGTGGGGTACACTTAAGAAATCCTTTCAAGGAAGGTGGATTTAACAATCCTATTGTAAATCTCTTAACAGAGTGCACACTACATCAGTGTTGCTAAAGCTCTTAAAAGAGTAGTGTTAGGGTTTTTTCTTGCTAGGCCTCTGAAAGATACTTGAAATCTTAAACAACTCTATGACCCCTTAATGCCTTTTAGCACTATGACTCAATCAAGGGAGAAACGCTAGTTGATGAGGTTCTTGATAACACTGGGGATACCTATTACCACCTCCATCATTTTTGAGATCCATTGACTCAGGCAGGTTTAACCTATGACTGATTACTATCTTAACAATATCTTTAGAGTGGATTGAACCTTATGTGCTGAATGCTCTATTTTAGATGGAAATGTATATAACAATACCGATGAGTATGATTATTCTGAGGATAAGCTTGACAATCCAAATCAATATCTTGATGATAACAGACAGCAACATGATTAAGAAATACAATCTTCTTTCCTTTTGCAATTCTTGTGAATTTAGGAGGAACAACCTATTTGATTTATTCTTCAAGAAATCAACAAACTTCAACTATGACCTTTAAGTACACAATTGATTTTACCAAAATATTCTAAAAGTGATTGATTTAAATAGTTTTTAATGCTTGGATGATGATGAATCACTTGACAAACTTTAGACCAAAGCCTATCTTTGGGCAATAGAGTCAAAAGATGTAAATCTACAGAGATATATGAATAGGAATACTATAGGATGCCTTACAACCCACATACAACTCAGATAAAATTCCTTGCAAACTTATCCTATCACTTCTACAATATTATATCAAATCCTTAGTTATTGCAGTACTCTCTGAAACTACTTAGAAAGTTTAATTCTCCCCTTAGAAGAAACTTGAAAATAATTAAATAGCTACCTTATAGCCAGTATATTTAACATGCCTTACAAATTAAACATAAAAGAGTGCATACAATAAGCAAAGAGACAACAAAAATGTAGAATAAAATTGCACTGTATTTTTATTCATATATTCTGCTTCAAGTACATATAAAGGCTTAAAAAGCTCAAAACACAGACATAAATCAAAAGGTTTTTCTTCAATTATATTTCATCCTCTATAAAATTACAACTTTGGTCCTATATATAGGTCCTTAACCATCTTGGAATCCTTTATTTTAGGATGCAACAAGCTTTGGATGGTTTAAGGAACCTAAGCCTAAAAGAACAGAAAAAGACAAAATAACAGAATTTGGAAGTGGTGGGAGGACAAAAATAGAGGATGTAGATATGATATTATTTGTCTCTTATGGAATCTAGTGCCTTTGTCTGACAATATTCAGGATAGCTTCTGATGGTTACATTAAGAATGAGTGACTGCCAATACAGGCTAACCTACACTCATCTCTATTTATAGCTAACCTCCCTGTGCTCATTGATCAGGCGCCAAGTGTTCCCTTCTACTCTTCATCTAGAATTTACTCTTCAATTACAGACTTCTTCTTCTTTGGCCTAGTCATTAGCTCCCATGCTATCACTTCATCATCTATTGGCCACTTGAAATCTTGAGTGCCCTATACTTGTGCCTTTTGTCACTCCCATCTAACATAAGTGATGCTCTTAACATCCATTAAAAACTTGTTAATGTCAGTTTCTGCCTTGAAGGCCTCATCTAATATCTTATTAAATCCTTCAACATCCAAATCTGATCCCAAAAGAAATGCCTCATTATTAGGCATTTTATTGTCAAACTCATTCCTCCAGGAATCTAAGGCTTTTACCTGATCATCTTCTCCTCTTAGAGAAGGAAAAAATCTATTAAAATCTATAGAAAAGAGGCTCAATTTAACCTCTATTTAATTCAATTTTCCTTTGAAGAATGAGAGAGCATCATTAACCTTTTTGATTTCATCTTCCACCTCTATTACTATCTCAAGAAAATCTGATCATAGGGTTTGCAAAGAAGCAAGCTTTTCAAACAACTGCACCCTGGAAGACCATTTGGTAAAGTAGGGGTTCAAAATAGCAAGATACCCCATTACCTCAGTATGTAAAGTTGGCAATTTATTATAAGCATTAAGGACAACATCAGTTTTATCCTTTAATATATTAATCCTATGTTGTAAAATGCGCCTAAATGTATTCAAAGCAATTTCATTTTTCTTCTCTCCTACATCCTCTTTCTCAGCCACTTCTTCTGACTTTGCCTTTTCTTCTATTTACAAAGGTTGTTGTAAAGGAACATACACCACCTCAGGCTTCTCGTCTAATTCTTTCAATAATCTTTCAATCACCTGACCCTGCTGGTGTATTTTTGATATGGCACATATCTCGATTTTTGGCCAATGCACCTGTCTCCTCTCTCAATGTGCTACACTTATCTGACAGCTACTTAGTTTTTCTCATTCAAGTGTGCCCAATGTGTCATGATCTAGGATATTTCCAAATCCCCTATATTCTATACCGACCAGACCATTTGATCGCCTACCATGTTTTCTTGAATGTTTACCAACTGAGGCTTCTGGTCCTTAAGGAAAAGGCTCCACATGGAAAAGGCTTGAGATTTTGGGCTATACTTAAATCCTTTAATCATATGCCCCATTTCCACCTCACTTGCCATCTTCAAATCTAGCTACTTTCGTATCTGATCAATTATGAAGGGAAAATCCAAATCCCAACCCTCAGCAAGCAATATGCCACTACTCAATACAATTTTTCTAGCCTAATCAAGTGAAATGTCCTCACTGTCTGGGTCATATAATTGTAGGGCCACTAGGGCCTCATTTGTCACTGTCTCCTCCCCATCAACATTTAACTGAGCTCTAATTTCCTCCTTTTTGTACCACCTTAGGAAGTCTTTAAACTCCTTAGTTTTGATAAAATTATCATCATTTAAAAAATATTGTTGATGTATCAACCTTTCATCAATACAAGCCTTAAGAGGTAATTCAACATTTTCCTCCATATTAGGTTTCTTTTTCTTTCCCTTCCTAATCAATTTTCTTAGGTTATGGTCATATAACCTATTCCCAGGAACAAGGGCACTTGCTTTATCCCTTTTCTTTTCTTGCTTCTCAGCTGAAGGCTGGCCTACTTCCATCTTTTGCCATTTGGCTAAAGGCTCCTCTATATCATCAGGTTGTGTGGCCTCTGTCAAGTCAACAATGTGGCCTTCAACTCCGTGCAACTATGGTATCTCTGCAACATTATGCTGAGGTTGACCATATCTAGTTGGATGGGCATAGTGACTATCACTGCTACTATCATATTCAGATTTTGAATGATCTAGCTCTTGGGCTCCTTTCTTGTCAAGAACATTCCCAGGCTATTCACAAAGCACATAAAAATTGTTAATCATGGCTTTTATTCTATCAAAATATGACAAATCAGGGTAAAAACCTCCAAAAGCCAATCCATTTCTTTTGATTTGTGTTTTTTAGGTTTAGCAATTCCTGAATCCTTGATCTCCTTGTCTTGATCTCATCCTCATAAATAAGGTTTCTTGTCGCATCCCCTTCAATACACTCACAATGGACATTTGTATTGGGAATTGTGGTGTGTATATAGCCTTCTGACTCCTGCCATAAAACTTTTAGGATGAATATATTTTTATGAGGCTGCCCCCATTCTACAACTTTCCAACCACTGGCTGACTGAATCAATGGTACCTTTGCCAATAGTAAAATTGGAAATTATGAATTTTCTAGGGGTTAAGGTCCCCTTCCTATGTGGTGCAAAGTGCTCATTATCTGTTAATAATAATTGCCATATAAATTCCATGGAAAGCACTCTTGTTGGTACATGGTAAGGCAAGATATGAGGTGGATGTATATGTCCATATACCCTTATTATGGTAAACTTCTCCTCCAGGAATAAATCTCCCCAATTATGGTCTCCCTCCCATTTATCTAAATATTCATTAGGCCTTAGTAGTTGCATAATATTAATTGGGAGCCTTGTCCTACTGATGCCCATGCTCTGTACTATTGGATATATAGTCCAATTCATGAATGCATAGTAGTCATAGTCCTTGGATGTATAATTCAAAATATTTACCCAGAACTGAATGGGATTAGGTCTGTCTTAAAAAACCCTTTGAGGACTCAAATTCTTTACATCCATGATCACAAAATTAAAATGCAATAGGAGATGCATGAGGATGGAGTAGTGGAAGAACTTGGGTTCTTTCTCCTTAAGATCCTTCATTTTCTTCTGAGTTGCTATAAATCCCTCCTGCATCTTGTCAATGATATGTTGTATATAGTCATAGCTGGTGCTAGAATGCACATCCTATAAATCTAGCACCATCATCAATATTCTAGCATTAATCCTCTATGCAACCCCATCTATCCCTAACAATCTACATAGGGCATAGGCGACATACTTAATGTGGAAATGCAGGTCCTTGAAGTAATATGGGGCTGTCCCAGTCATAGGAGAAAGATGCTTTTTTATCTCCTTGAGCATGTGTTTCTATAATTGTCCCCTAGCAATACTAGACTTCAAATTGTACCTCACCTCTTGCTTAGTAATGTCAATGTTGGTAGACATAGTACTATACAAGCCAAAAGCTTGCATAAATGAATTTTTATTTAGGATGAGCAGGGCAGTGTCATCATTCCTCTTAATTGTCTTAGAAAAGACATCATAATGACTGGCGAGGCCTAAGAACAAATCTACATCTATGTAAAAATCAAGAACAATCAATCTAGCCAAACCACGGGTCCAAGGGTTTGATACAGGGATGGCTTTATAAGAATTTTTATAGAAATAGTTAAAGAGGGAAAAAATTGTTGATCCTGGAGTATCAGCATCCCTGATGTCATAGTAGTCATCAATAAGGACATTAGCATTTTCCCTCTTGTTCTGAGTTGAACCCGGAAGCAATCTGAGGAATTCATCAGAGTAATTTTGTTTCCCCTTAATCTCTTCATCTATCTCTTCACTTCTCCCACTAGTAGAAGCTACACTAACTAATCTACTCATCTTTTTTGTGTTTCAATCCCTTTTTCTTCACTGATATTGAAGCAAATATCCTCTCCAGAATTACTTTACTTCTCTATGCACAGTTCTCAGAAATTCAAAGCCTTCTGATCAATTGAGTACTCTGCAACTTATCTAATTTCTTCTCTCTTCTCAGAACACCTAGCACTTCTTTGTTCTGAAATTATGAAATTAAGATAAGTTAAAATGAACCTTCAATCAACCTTTTATGGTAACTGTTCCAAGTACACAACTCATCATTTGAAAAAAATCATCAATTCATGTCTTCAATTCAGCATGCTGTGGAATTAATTGAAAACCTAGTCGTAGCCCATGAGTGTGATAGAAAATCAAATTCATATATGTGTATCTTCAAAGAAAACCTTATAAAATTTGAAGGTGATGACATGTCTCTATGTGATTGGCTCTCTATCATACATCTCATCTACCCTTTTTTACACAGTAATCAATATCCAAGCTTGTCATTGGAAGCTGAATTATTCATGTTGTCATGTCAGCCACTACCGCCTTTTCTTATGATTTCATATTTAGCGACTACATGACTATGTATAATCTCCTTGTCGCTAACCCAAGTCTTTAACCCTTGATTCTTTTGGAGATCTAGCAACCTTGTTACTTTTTCTATATCGGTTAACCACAGTTCATTTTTGATGATCAAGCGACTATGTAAATCAAAGTCACTAGATGAAAAATCAAACTCATATTTTACTCAAAGACTTCATGACTAACAGTTACCTTTATCCCATACGGTTATCTCCATGTCACCAAATGTTTATTTTTCTTTAAGAGACCCCGCGACTACCCTCGGTCGCTTGATCGCTGAATACAAATGTTAAGTGACAAATCTTTTGAGACAATGTGACAGGCATTTTACCCTTTGGATCATCTGGAGACTACGTGACATACCCTTATCTCTAAGTTGCGAGTACCTTTTTCTTTGGGATCTTTTATTCAGAGACTTTGCGACCACCATTGGATCTTTTAATCGTTACATCTGACAGCTCCTGCTAAGTTGCTAATTATTTTAATACTTTTATGTCAACTCAGAGACTACGCGACAAACATTACACTTTTATCTTTAGTCTCTTGATCGCCAGATGATCTTTTTCCTTTGGGAGACTGTGCGAATGACTTTATAATCCTCTCACCTTTGGACACGTGTCTCCCTCTATTACTTGTCTCTGAATCACTGAATAGAGAAGTGACTTAGCATTTCAATCCCGCAACAACCCGATTGCATTTATATCTTAGAGTATATGTGGTTAGTCGCAAAGTCTCAGCATCTTTCCCTTAATCGTTATCCTTTCTAGAGACTCCACTACATGAGTTTTATGTTACTTACTTAACTACAGGCTAATTCTATGACCACATGCCATGAAGAAATCACCAAGTCTAGGAACCAATCACTAACCACTGGCACTTTCACGTGACACTGCGACTAATTTGTGGGCCCATTCACAAATTGCTGACATGTTTGTTCATTTGGAGACTACATGACATGAAGGGCTTCGCCAAGTCTCATAACACAGAAGGACTATTCCAATACTTTGAGAGACATCCCGACTTAAGCCAATCGCCAAGTCTTGAGATAAAAAGGCATATGCGATCAGGGTCATGCGACCAAGTGACCATGCTTTAAAATACACGACTTAAGTGATTTTCAAAAATTAACACCAAAATAGAAGTAAGATAATCATCTTAGGGTTTTTCTCATTTTGGCGTATAAAACAAGACCTAGGATTTCAAGGTTTAGTACTTTCACAGAGATATTGACCTGAAGACCCTAAGTTTTCAACTGGGAAATTACAAGGAACTGAGAGACTTTTGGGTTTAGGAAAGAAAAGCATGAGGGTCACGAAACTTCTTACAGATAGACTAGAACCTGGAATATAACCAACAATGTATCTAATGAGGATTGACTAAACACAGTTTATGGCAAAGAACCACAAAATCTCTGGTTGCAGACCTCTTAAAAAAATGGAGCAAAACACCTAAAATAGAAAGGGAAATATTTACATATGATACATATTCACTTGTGCATTGCTTTGATCTTTACTTAAAGAAAGGATTCAAGAATTGCCCATACACAGGAAACTCAAAATTTTCTCCCTCCATATTCTTTAATAAATATGAATCTTTGCCAAAAAAAATTTAATTAATAAAAGGTCCTAGCCATAAGGACTCAAATTTCTTGTGCTTACCTTTGTTATCTTCCCTTGCATTCCATTGTAGAACTAAGTCACTAGCCTGGAAATTTCTCTTAGTAGCCCTTTTATCAAATAGATACTTAATCTTTTGCTGTAATTTTATGTTCTCTCTTTGACTATTTCTCCTTGCTTCATCCAATTCACTCAACTGTGTCATTCTATCTTGCATATTGTCAGTGACATCTAAATGCTCCTCTTGTATGAATTGTCATACTGGTAATAGATTTTTAATTGGCAACCTTGATTGTAGACCATATAATAACTCAAAAGGAGACTTACCAGTTGCCTTCTTGAGTGTTATCCTATCAGCCAAAGAGCTAATTTTAATTTTGTGTGCCATGTTCTTTTATTTTGTTCTAGAGTCCTCTTCAGTATCTTCAATATACTTTTATTGCTAGACTCATCTTGTCCATTAGCCTGTGGGTGATATGGGGATCAGTATGATATTGTAATCCCATACCTTTCACAGAAAGTTGTCATTTCTTCTGATCTGAAACTCATAGCATTGTCCATTACTAATTTACTAGGCACACCAAACCTGGTTAAAATATTCTCCAAGAGTAACTCAGTAACCGCCTTGCTTGTTTCTTTCCTTGTAGGGATAGCTTAAATCCATTTATTAAAGTAATATATGGAAACTAATATCCAACTATTCCATGCACTAGACTTCTCTTGAAATTCACCAATAAATTCAATCCCCCACATAGCAAAAGGAGCTTCAATACTCACTGGATTCAGCAACAAAACACCTACAAATTTTAGTTTATTGGAAAACCTTTGACATGGTTCACATTTCTTGACATGTATATAAGTATCTTTGAAAAAAGTAGGCCAATAATACCCTGCCCTTAAAATCTTATGGGTGGTGGTTTTAGCAGAAAAGTAACCTCAACATTCTCCTTCATGCATCTCAGTCAAAACTTTCCATCTTGGTATCTATCAAGACACAACAATAGTACACCATTCTTATCTTTCCAAAACAAGTCACCTTGGATTAGAGTATACCTTTGAGCTTGCAATTTCAAACTCCTCTTCTGATTTTCAGAGAAATGATCAGGACACTTAGAATTTTTGAGAAAGAAAACAATATCAGTATAATATGGTTGCCTTTCTATACTAGTAATGGCTTGGTCATGTGTTTCTATCTGATTTAGCTGTACTAAATCTAGGTTCTCTTCTTTCATGAGTTTTTCCAAGCCTTGTACTCTTATTAACTTGGTGATATTGATCTCAAGATTGAATTCTTGAATTCTTGTAATCCACTTACACCTATTACCAGTTACCTCTGACTGTGTAAGGATATCTTTTACTGCTAAATGAGGAACATAGGCTTGCACCTTAGCACAAACCAAATAGGGCCTGAATGATTTCATAGCCTTTACCAATGCATAAGCCTACTTTTCCATTATTTCATAGTTAAGCTCTATAGCCTGCAAGGATTTACTATAAAAAGCTATGGGATGTTCAAATCCTTGTTCATCCTTTTGAAGGAGAATAACAACAATTGTATGGAATGATGCAAATGAAAACAAAGAGAAAGGCTTGGTATAATCTAGAGATTTCAAAACTAGGGCTTCTTGTACCGCTTTCTCTATTTTTTCAAATGCCTGTTGGGCTTCTTCATTCCAAACAAATTTGGCATCTTTCTTTAACAATTTGACAATGGGTTTAACAATTTCTGCAAAATTTACTATGAATCTTCAAACAAAGTTTATCTTTCCTAAGAAAGATTGCACACCTTTTAAATTCTTTGGAGCAATCACCTTTTGAATTGCTTCTACTCTGTCAGGGTCTATTCTTACCCCTTCTCTAGATACTATATGTCCTAGCAATTTCCCCTCTTTGACTGCAAAATGGCACTTCTTTGGATTTAGTGAGACACCATATTCCAATGCTCTATTAAAAATCTTACCCAAGTGATCACAATGATCAATAGCCCTTTTGGAATATGCAGTTAAGTTATCTTGATAAATAACCATGAATAGATCAATGAATTCTTTGAAATCAACATCCATAGCCCTATGAAAAGTTTCCCCTACATTTATTAATCCAAAAGGCATTCTGATATACACATAAGTTCCCCATGGAGTAGTAAATGCAGTTTTATACTACTCTGACTCTCTGACTAAGACCTTGTTGTAACCTGAGAAGCCATCCATCATCGAAAACAACTCACAACTAGTCACCTTATGCAACATTGCTTCCATATTGGGAAATGAATAATTATCTTTGAATGAAGCAATATTTAGATTTCTAAAATCCACACATAGTCTGATGTCACCATTTTTCTTTCTAACTGGCACTAGATTTGATACCCAAGTCGAATGTCTAATGGGCTGGATTATCCCAACATCCTTGAGTTTCATCAACTCCTGCTACATCTTGGGAGCCAAAAAGGGGTTAATAGGCCTTTGTTTTTTCCTAAATGGCTTTACATCTGATTTCAATGGGATTTCATGTTGAAAAAGGTCTTCTTTATATGCTTTCAAGTCCTCATATGACCAAGCAAAGATATGTTTTATTTTCTCAGTAACTTGATTTGATTTATTCTTATGTGAGGATCTAAACCTTTCCCAATATAAACTATTTGAGGACTACTTTCAGATCCTAAGTTTATCTCTTTTAAATCCTCAATCTTGGCATTGCTTAACTTTAATGAATCATTTTGCTGACTTATAAACAATGCTTCAAGCTCAACCAATCCCCTAGGAATCTGATTAGAACTTAATTGGACAACTTCATTTCTGAAGATGTAATCCTTTCCATCATCATGTTCCAGTAAGGAGCTACAATCTATACTCCGGTTCTCATAATGGTCTAAACATTGCATGAACCTTAGAATATCTTGATCATCCTAGAACACTTTTCGGTTGTATATGTTGTCTGAAACAACTGGTCTTGTTTTGACTTCTAGTATTGATATCCCATGTAAGGTCAAATCATCATTTTTCAAAGCAACATTTGCTAGAAAATAAGCCATAATATTTTTTGACCTTTCTAACCAACTTATATCAAAGGTATCAAACATTTCAAGTTGATCCCAAATAGCATACTTATACAATTTTAATCTATCATTTTTAATAGCATATTTGGATTTCACTTGTGCTACCACTAACTCAGAATCACCATAAACCTTTAGACATTTTATATACCATGTTTAATAGCAATTTCAAGTCCTAAGAATAAAGCCTCATACTCTGCAGTATTGTTTGTACATTGGAAGGCTAACATAAATGAGTACTTAAAAGTTTTACCTAATGGAGATATTAAAAATACTCTTGCCCCTAATCCTTCTTTAGAGCAAGCACCATCAAAGTACATCTTCCACAATCTATCTTCTTGCATAATTAAATCCATGTTCAAAGGGTTATCCTTTTGATCTTGACAATAAAGTTCACTCTTTTGCATCCTGAAATTTTCCATGTCTATGTCAATGCAACAATTAACATTAGTGTCTTCAAATTTTTCTATCATGTGGGGAGTTCTACTCTCCCTTAAAACCTTAATATTTTCTCCAGCAATGTTGAAAGTAGCATAGGATAAATCATATTGTATACTACCTCCCATTGAAGCACTCTATTTTCTTGATAACAACATTCCATAATGAGGTGGTATGTCAACCACAAGAACATTCATAGTCATTACTACATCAGGGCAAACCACTAGTCTATAAGGCATAGCCTCAATGGTACCAATTACAGGGACCTCTCTAGATTCCATGGCTCTACATCTCCCATAAGGTGTATCAACTTGAAGCCCCATTGCCCTGATGATTTCAACTGGCATAACTATAGTAGAGGCTCCTGAATCAATCATACAATTCTTGAGAATTTTATCATTAATTATCAATGAAAGAAAAAATGGGTCAACAAATTTTGGGGAAGAAGTTGCATTTAAGAATATTTGAGGAATTTCGGATGTCAACACCTCTACTTCATTTCCCTTGGTAGTTGTCTTCTTGGAAAAATCTACTAGATTCTGAACCTTTATTGTGGGTACACTATTTAATAATGACATTACTTTTTCCTTGTGTTCTTTAATCGTCATCATTTCCAGAAATGGAACCTTAACTGTCATCTGGGACAAACATTGACCCATATCTACTGGAGTGTATCTCATATCTGAAAATTTTGATTTGTCAATAATGACATCATTTTCTTCATTGTGTTCTTTTAGAACTGACTCTTTTAACTTTTTATTTTCTATCTTCTGAACAAGAACAATTCTTTCTTGTGTTTTCACCTCTTCCTCTTGTACAACATTTGGCTCGATGGCTTTTGTAATAATCTTGACCTTATGTTTATTTATATTTTCACTAGGTCCATCTTTTTTCTGCACATATTTAGTGTCTATTTTATTTTCCTTTATAAAGACACCTAAGGGTTGGCTACCAGCACCACCTACCACCATGTTCCTTAAGTGGTAATTTCTTCTAGCCTTATTCACTAACTCTGTAGTGATTCTAGCCTTCTCTTCATCTGAAGCTTTCCTGATGAGTGGAACATCTTGATTTTATTGGGCATAACATCTTATATCATCATCAGTTTCCCCAGTTTTACTATCAGATAAGATCTGTTGATGATGATTCTCCAGCCTTCTTTGTTAAATCTAATAATCATGATTTTCCTCTTCATTGTCTGAATCTATACCATGGCATGAATAGGTATTGGTCATACTATGTTCACACTATTCACCATCATCATTCCCCTGTTCTTCACTTACTCTCAATTCTAGAGAAACAACACAAATATTAGGGTTATGAGGGGCCTCACATGGTTCACACCAAGTATCATCATTGCAAAAATGAATAGAGTTTTTGTGAAGAGGGTCTAGAGTTCTGTTGTCTATTTTATCTTTTCTAAGTATATCAACCAGCTTTCCATCCTTGAACTGAGTCCCATAAGGATGGTTTTTCATCCTATTCTGAGGATTATAGGTAGCATTATAAGAGGGTCTATTATTCTGGGGAGCTTTATAATCTTTGTACTCTGGTTCTTTCAAATTACTCCTGCTAAACCTTGAATCATCCCTCCTATTTAACTTACCAGATACCCTTCTATTTATTTTAATATTGACTGCTATTTTGTAGGCATCAGTGAGAGTTCTAGGATTCTTATCCCTAAGAGAATATCCCATTTTAGAATCAAAAGCATTCAAATAGGTTGCTAAACATACCTCTTCATCCAGCCTTATCTTCTGAAATAATTTGTGCATAGCTCTTTGAAATCTGGTATTAAACTCTGTGACTTCCTCATTATAGTTCTTTTTAATATTATTGAACTCATTCAATAAAAAGCCCTTATTTGTCTTGTCTCCATATTGATCTTTAAAAAATTCAATCAATTCATCCATTGAGACAACAGATCCATTAGATAGGCTTCTAAACCACTCCCTTACATCTTCAACTAAGGACTGAACAAACAATTTCATCAATACATCCTCATGAGTGATATTCAGATCATCAATAAAATCAATGAATTTTCCAAGATGTGTTTCACAAGATATAACATTATTACCTGAAAATTTAGGGATTTTTTCACCTATATCACCCACATCTTTATGAAAAGCATTAGGGTATCCATGTATACCAAAAAAATTAAATTTTTTGAACCTTTCAGTGTGCAATGATTTTGTTTGAAAGCTATCATCCTCCTTAGCAAAAGTGGCCCTTGTTTTAGAAGCAGCAACATTTTCTGGGCCAGCATAAGCATATTTTGAGGACTATAAAAAATCTATCTTTTTCTTCATTTCAATAATGGTAGCCTCCATCTAAGCCTTCTCTAACATTTTTTCCATAGTTTCTTTTTCAACTCTTAATTTCTCCAAATCAATGTCCAACTTGGACATTTGTTCCGTTAAAGGCTTTTGAAGCTTAGGATCTTGATTCCTATTTTCACTCATCTTTTTCTTTCCTTTATCCTTTTGTGAAATAGGAGCCTTATGAGTGATTGGTATTTCTTGGTCTCTCTGAGACCTCTTAGTATCTTTTATACTTTGATGCTTTGAAGACTTTCTTTTGTTCTTATCGATATTCTTAGCGTCACTCTTTTTCTTTCTCATTTCTCTTTCTTTCTTCATTTGCTGAACCAGAGCTAGCTGTTTCAAAATGAACTTCTGTTAATTTGCCAACATATCAGAAGGAGCATCTTTTGAATCTGAATTAGAAGTACTAGTCTCTTCTCTTTCACTTGAAGTAGAGGTGACTGTGGGTGTTTCCAATACCCTCTCAGTTGCTTCTTCATACTCTGAAGTATTCTCTTAATGAGAGTGCTGACCTACATTTATTTCTCTTCTAATATTACCCTATCTACCTCTCAGAGGGGTCTCATCCATGTTGACTGGATCTTTCTTTTTTCTCTAGAACATCTCCATCCTTGAAGATGACTAAAGTCCACCATATAATACTTTCTCAGGATTTGTTCTCATTCTTGACCTAGTATTCATTATTGAAACATATTCACTCACTTTGCACTAATCTCAGAGAATTTCCTTTAGAGTCGCCACCCAATGACTTGGGATAAATTAATACTTATCAAATGAGAAATCTGACAACAACCACTGGTATGATTTGTAAAATTTTTAATCTTTGAAATGCTAGAGACTTCTGACTACTTGGACTAGAGATATTCTGAAACTTGTCAACCAGACTTTATAATCTCTAATCCCGAGTAGAGTCCCCAATTTGTTAGGGTTTTTTCTTTCTAGGCCTCTGAAAGATACTTGAAATATTAAACAACTCTATGACCCCTTAATTTATTTTGACAATATGACTCAAGCAAGGGAAAAATACTATTTGATGAGGTTCTTGATAACACTGGGGATACCTATTACCACCTCCTTCTTTTTTGAGATCCACTGACTCAGGTAGGTTTTACCTATGACTGATTACTGTCTTAACAATATATTTAGAGTAGATTGAACCTTATGTGTTGAATGCTCTATTTTAGATGGACATGTATACAACAATATAGCTGACTATGATTATTCTGAGGATAAGCTTGACAATCCAAATCAATATCTTGATGATAACAGATAGCAACATGATTAAGAAATACATTCTTCTTTCCTTTTGCAATTATTGTGAATTTAGGAGGAATAACCTATTTGATTTACTCTTCAAGAAATCAACAAACTTCAACTATGACCTTTAAGTACACAATTGATTTTACCAAAATATTCTGAAAGTGATTGATTTAAATAGTTTTTAATGCTTGGATGATGATGAATAACTTGACAAACTTTAGACCAGTGCCTATCAATGTGCAATAGAGTCAAAATATGTAAATCCATAGAGATATATGAATAGGAATACTATAAGATGCCTTACAACCCACATACAACTCAAATAAAATTCGTTGCAAACTTATCCTTTCACTTCTACAATATTGTATCAAATCCTTAGTTATTGCAGTACTCTCTAAAACTACTCACAACGTTTAATTCTCCCCTTAGAAGAAACTTGCAAATAATTAAATAGCTACCTTATAGCCAGTATTTTTAAAATTCCTTACAAATTAAACATAAAAGAGTGCATACAATAAGCAAAGAGACAACAACAATATAGAATAAAATTGCACTATATTTTTATTCATATATTCTACTTCAAGTACATATAAAGGCTTAAAAAGCTCAAAACACAGACAGAAATCAAAAGGTTTGTCTTCAATTATATTTCATCCTCTATAAAATTATAACTTTGGTGCTATATATAAGTCCTTAACCATCTTGGAATCCTTTATTTTAGGATGCAACAAGCTTCGGATGGTTTAAGGAACCTAACCCTAAAAGAACAGAAAAAGACAAAATAAGAGAATTTTGAACCGGTGGGAGGACAAATATAGAGGATGTAGATCTGATATTCTTTGTCTCTTCTAGAATCTGGTGCCTTTGTCTGACAGTATTCAGGATAGCTTCTGATGGTTACATTAAGACTGAGTGAATGCCAATACAAGCTAACCTACACTCATCTCTATTTATAGCTAACCTCCCTGTGCTCATTGATCAGGTGCCAAGTGTTCCCTTCTACTCTTCATCTAGAATTTCCTCTTCAATTATAGAGTTCTTCTTCTTTTTCCTAGTAATCAACTCCCATGCTATCACTTCATCATCTGTTGGCCACTTGAAATCTTAAGTGCCCTGTACTTGTGCCTTTTGTCTCTCCCATCTAACATCAGTGATGCTATTAACATCCATTAAAAACTTATTAATGACAGTTTCTGCCTTGAAGGCCTCATCTAATATATTATTAAGTTCTTCAACATCCAAATCTAATCCCAAAATAAATGCCTCATTATTAGGCATTTTTTTGTCAAGCTCATTCCTCCAGGCATCTAAGGCTTTTACCTGATCATCTTGTCCTCTTAGGGAAGAAAAAAATCTATTAAAATCTGCAGTAAAGAGGCTCAATTTAACCTCTATTTGATTCAATTTTGCTTTGAAGAATGAGAGAGAAACATTAACATTTTTTATCTCATCTTCCACCTTTGTTACTATCTCAGGCAAATCTGATCATAGCATTTTCAAAGAAGCAATCATTTCAAACAACTGCACCCTGGAAGACCATTTGGTAAAATAGGTGTTCAAAATAGCAAGATACCCCATTACCCCAGTATGTAAAGTTGGCAATTTATTATAAAAATTAAGGACAACATCAGTTTTATCCTTTAATATATTAATCCTATGTTGTAAAATGCCCCTAACTGCATTCAAAGAAATTTCATTTTTCTTCTCTCCTACATCCTCTTTCTCAACCACTTCTTCTGACTTTGCCTTTTCTTCAATTTGCAAAGGTTGTTGTAAAGGCACATACACCACCTCAGGCTTCTGCTCTAATTCCTTCAATAATCTTTCAATCACCTGACCCTACTGGTGTATTTTGATATGGCACATATCTTGGTCTTTGGCCAATGCACTGGTCTCCTCTATCAATGTGCTACACTTATCTAAAAACTACTTAGTCTTGTCCTCATTCAAGTGTGCCTAATGTGTCATGATCTGGGATATTTCCAAATCCCCTATATTCTATACTAACCAGACCATTTGATTACCTACCATGTTTTCTTGAATTTTTACCAGTTGAGGCTTCTAGTCCTTCAGGCAAAGGCTCCACATGGAAAAGGTTTGAGATTTAGGGCTATACCCAAATCCTTTAATAATATCTCCCATTTGAATCTCACTTGCCATCTTCAAATCTGGCTGTTTTCGTATCTGATCAATTATGAAGGCAGAAGCCAAATCCTAGCCCTCGGCAAGCAATATGACATTCCTCAATTCCATTTTTCTAGCCTCATCAAGTGAGATGTCCTCACTGTCTAGGAGATATGATTGTAGGGCCACTAGGGCCTCATTTTTCACTATCTCCTCCCCATCAACATTTAACTGAGCTCTAATTTTCTCCTTTTTGTACCACCGTAGGAAGTCTTTAAACTCCTCAGTTTTGATAAAATTATCATCATTTAAAAACTCTTGTTGATGTATCAAACTTTCATCAATACAAGCCTTAAGAGGTAATTCAACATTTTCCTCCATATCAGGTTTCTTTTTCTTGGCCTGCCTAATAAATTTTCTTAGGTTATGGTCATATAACCTATTCCCACGGACAAGGGCACTTTCTTTATCCCATTTCTTTTCTTTCCTCTCAGCTGAAGGCTGGTGTAATTCCATCTTTTTCCTTTTGGCTAAAGGCTCCTCTATATCATGAGGTTGTGTGGCTTCTGTCAAGTCAACAATGTGGCCCTGAGCTCCCTGCAACTGTGGTATCTTAGCAACATTATGCTGAGGTTGAGCATATCTAGTTGGACGGGCATAGTCACTGTCACTGCTACTATCATATTCAGATTCTAAATGATCTGGCTCTTGGGATCCTTTCTTGTCAAGAACATTCTCAATCTGTTCACAAAGCACATAAAAATTGTCAATCATGGCTTTTATTCTATCAAAATATGACAAATCAGGGTAAAAACCTCCAAAAGCTAATCCATTTCTTTTTATTTGTGTTTGTAGGTTCAGCAATTCTTGAATCCTTTATCTCCTTGTCTTGATCTCATCCTCATCAAGAAGGTTTCTTGTTGCATCCTCTTCAATACACTCATAATGGACATTTGTATTGGGAATTCTGGGTATATAGAGCCTTTTGACTCATGTCATAAAACCTTCAGGATCAATATATCTTTATGAGGCTGCCCCCATTCTACAACTTTCCAACCACTGGCTGACTGAATTAGTGGCACCTTTGCCAATAGTAAAATTGGAAATTCTGAATTGTCTAGGGGTTAAGGTCCCCTTCCTGTGGTGTGCAAAGTGCTCATTATCTATTAATAATAATTGCCATATAAATTCCATGCCAGCCACTATTGTTGGTACATGGTAAGGCAAGATATGAGGTGGATGTATACATCCATATACCCTTATTATGGTAAAATTCTCCTCTAGGAAGAAATCTCCCCAATTATGGTCTCCCTCCCATTTATCTAAATATTCATTAGGCCTTAGTAGTTGCATAATCTTAATTGGGAGCCTTGTCCTGCTGATGCCCATGCTCTGTACTATTAGATGTACAATCCAATTCTGGAATGCACAGTAGTCATTTCCCTTGGATGTATAATTCCAAATCTTTACCTAGAACTGAATGGGATTAGGTCTATCTTGAAAAACCCTTTGAGGACTCAAATTGTTTACATCCATGATCACAAAATGAAAATGCAATAGGAGATGCATGAGGATGGAGTAGTGGAAGAACTTGGGTTCTTCCTCCTTAGGATCCTTCATTTTCTTCTGAGTTGCTATAAATCCCTCGTGTGTCAATAATATGTTGTATATAGTCATAGCTAGTGCTAAAATGCACCTCCTATAAAATCCAGCACCATCATTAATATTCTGACATTAATCCTCTCTGCATCCCCATCTATCCCTAACACTCTACACAGGGCATAGGCTACATACTTAATGTAGAAATACAGGTCCTTGAAGTAATATGGGGTTGTCCTAGTCATAGGAGAAAGATGATTTTTTATCTCCTTGAGCATATGTTTCTATAATTGTCCCCTAGCAATACTGGGCTTCAAATTGTAACTCACCTCTTTCATAGTAATGTCAATCTTGGTAGACATAGTACTATACAAGCCAAAAGCTTGCATAAATGAATTTCTATTTAGGATGAGCAGGGCAGTGCCATCATTCCTCTTAATTGTCTTAGACAAGACATCATAATGACTGGCGAGGCATAAGAACAAATCTACATCTATGTAAACATCAGAAACAATCAATCTAGTCAAACCACAGGTCCAAGGGTTTTATATTGGGATGGATTTATCAAAATTTTTATAGAAATAGTTAAAGAGGGAAAAACCTGTTGATCCTGGAGTATCAACATCCTTGATGTTGTAGTAGTCATCAATAAGCACATTAGCATTTTCCCTCTTGTTCTGAGTTGAACCCGGAAGCAATCTGAGGAATTCATCAGAGTAATTTCATTTCCCCTTAGCCTCTTCATCTATCTCTTCACTTCGCCCACTAGTAGAAGCTACACTAACTTCTCTACTCATCTTTGTTGTGTTTCAATCCCTTTTTCTTCACAGATATTGAAGCAAATATCCTCTCCAGAATTACTTTACTTCTCTATGCACAGTTCTCAGAAATTCAAAGCCTTCTGATCAATTGAGTACTCTGCAACTTATCTAATTTCTTCTCTCTTCTCAGAACACCTAGCACTTCTTTGTTCTGAAATTATGAAATTAAGATAAGTTAAAATGAACCTTCAATCAACCTTTTATGGTAACTGTTCCAAGTACACAACTCATCATTTGAAAAAAATCATCAATTCATGTCTTCAATTCAGCATGCTGTGGAATTAATTGAAAACCTAGTCGTAGCCCATGAGTGTGATAGAAAATCAAATTCATATATGTGTATCTTCAAAGAAAACCTTATAAAATTTGAAGGTGATGACATGTCTCTATGTGATTGGCTCTCTATCATACATCTCATCTACCCTTTTTTACACAGTAATCAATATCCAAGCTTGTCATTGGACGCTGAATTATTCATGTTGTCATGTCAGCCACTACCCCCTTTTTTTATGATTTCATATTTAGCGACTACATGACTATGTATAATCTCCTTGTCGCTAACCCAAGTCTTTAACCCTTAATTCTTTTGGAGATCTAGCAACCTTGTTACTTTTTCTATATCGGTTAACCACAGTTCATTTTTGACGATCAAGCGAATGTGTAAATCAAAGTCACTAGATGAAAAATCTAACTCATATTTTACTCAAATACTTCATGACTGATAGTTACCTTTAGCCCATATGGTTATCTCCATGTCACCAAATGTTTATTTTGCTTTAAGAGACCCCGCGACTACCCTCGGTCGCTTGATCGCAGAATACAAATGTTAAGTGACAAATCTTTTGAGACAATGCGACAAGCATTTTACCCTTTGGGTCATCTGGAGACTACGTGAAATACCCTTATCTCTAAGTTGCGAGTACCTTTTCCTTTGGGATCTTTTATGAAGAGACTTCACGACCACCATTGGATCTTTTAATCATTGCATATAATGGCTCCTACTAAGTCGCTAATGATTTTAATACTTTTATGTCAACTCAGAGACTACGCGACAAACATTGCACTTTTACCTTTAGTCTCTTGATCACCAGATGATCTTTTTCCTTTGGGAGACTGCGCAACTAACTTTGTAATCCTCTCACCTTTGGACACGTGTCTCCCTCTATTACTTGTCTCTAAATCACTGAATGGAGAAGTGACTTATCATTTCAATCCGGTGACAACCTGACTGTATTTATATCTCAGACTGTATGTGGTTAGTCGTGAAGTCTCAGCATCTTTCCCTTAACCATCATCCTTTCTAGAGACTCGACGACATGAGTTTTATGTTACTTACTTAACTGTAGGCTAAGTCTGTGACCACGTGACATGAAGAAATCACCAAGTCTTGGAACCAATCACTAACCACTGGCACTTTCACGCGACACCGCGACTAATTTGTGGGCCCATTCGCAAATTGCTGACATGTTTGTTCATTTGGAGACTACATGACATGAAGGGCTCCGCCAAGTCTTATAACATAGAAGGAATATTCCAATAATTTGAGAGACATCCCAACTTAAGCCAATTTCCAAGTCTCGAGATAAAAAGGCATATGAGATAAGGATCACATGACCAAGTGACCATGCTTTAAAACACATAACTTAAGTGATTTTCAAAAAATAATGCCAAAATAGAGGTAAGATAATCATCTTAGGGTTTTTCTCATTTTGGCCTATAAAAAAAGACCTAAGGTTTCAAGGTTTAGTACTTTCACATAGATATTGACCTGAAGATCCTAAGATTTCAACTGGGAAATTACAAGGAATTGAGAGACTTCTAGGTTTAGGAAAGAAAAGCATGAGGGTCAAAAAACTCCTTGCAGACAGACTAGAACTAGGAATACAACCAACAAGTAGATCCTAAAAAAGTCTCCACATTAATACTCCTGACAAGGTAGATCATTAGAAGTGGTCAAATTGTAAGCCTTAACTGGTTCCCTTCCATTCTGCAGATAGTGAAGTTTTTTGGGTGTCATCCCCACCGCAGTTTTTACTTCCTAATAGAAGTTTTCTGTGATATCATATCT
This sequence comes from Thuja plicata, assembly GCA_018584345.1. Taxonomy (NCBI): domain Eukaryota; kingdom Viridiplantae; phylum Streptophyta; class Pinopsida; order Cupressales; family Cupressaceae; genus Thuja; species Thuja plicata. The sequence continues at coordinate 1,777,157 of MU225916.1, forward strand.
TGTGTTATGTTTCTATTACTTTCATGAATGTTGCATACAATTAGCTTTACAAATTAATACTACATGCATAAGAAATAAAATCAGATTTGGTCGGTAATATAATATAGATTGATTGCTAATGAAGAAAGGTGAAATGTGTTAAAAATTTTAGAGGTACTGATTCACCCCTCCCCTCTCAGTACTACTTCCCATTAATCCCAACAATTACCCTATATATGTTGGGGTGTTTGGAAAGAAAGAAACCATCGAGTCTTCTAAAATAAGGTCTCCAATGAGAAGGTGGTCTTCTATAAGATAAAAAGTGTCATGATGGAGAATTTATATTTAATAGGTAACTTGATTGAAAATATGGGGGATACTATTTTCTTTAATAATTGGAAAATAAAAAGGTAACATTAGTAAGAACAAGAAAGATACTATGAGAGATGAAGCTAGATGGGATTGGCCTCCTAGGGGTTGGATTAAAGTGAACTTCGATGGTGCTTCGAAAGGGAACCCAGGTGTTAATGGATGTGGTATGGTGATAAGAGATGAGCATGGAATTTGTAAAGGCATAAGATCTAGATACCTTTAGGTATGTAAACCAATCATGTTTCTGGCTTACTTATGGAAAAGGAGAAGGGGTGTAAAAAGGTTTGGCTCTAAAGTGACTCTTTAAACATTGTAAAGTGTCTTAATGGTAATTTTAAAGCCTCGTGGTCTATTCATAATGTTATGTATAAGGCAAAAACCTTAATTAGATCATTTGAAGATTGCATCATCACGCACAATTTCAGAGAGACCAATGCACTTGCTAAATGGGAAGCTAATGTGGTGTGCAAGTTGGATGTGATGATGTAATGGAATAATGGTAATAATTTATTCATTTAGAGGAAAAATAAATGGAAAGTGACCTTTTACGGAGTAGGCAAAAAAATGATTTTAAATGGTAACTTTAATGAGTATCTTTGATTATGAAGTGAGGTTTCATCATTGCTCTCTCTGGGCAAAGTACATCCTTGTGACCCCACACTTGATTTGGTATGAATTTTGGGTCATTTTGGCTAGGTCGGGAACTTCTAGTTGTAATCACATTGGTATCTATGGTTCTTAAAGGGAAACATAGAATTTTTAGAGAGAAAACATGGGAGGGAATTAGAATAATTTTGAACCAGTAATTTCTGAAGGGTAAAAGAAAACTAAAGAGGTAGGGAGTAGCGTGAAGAAAGGTAGGATGGTGGTGTTTATGGAAAGGTTGCATGGTAGAAACCCTACGGTTTCCAGGTAGTTTTTTAAAACTTGGAAGAATGGGAAGGTTCTTGTGGGGAACTAGCTTATGGAGGTAATGAAGATATCATAGAAGAAGCCACAGACATGACCATGGAAGGATTATAGTTTTATAGAGATAGAAGCATATCTGACAAAGCTCTGGAGAAATTATCGATGACAGAAAAGGAAAATATGAGACTATTAATGGAGGATACTTCCTACCATAATCCCAAATGCATTTCTCGACCGTAGAGGTATGTGTTATATGCCATTATCAACTATATTACGCTCGATGGTAGATTCACCAGAGCATGTGGGAATAATTTTATGTTGTTGAATCATTTTAGGCACAATCTTAAAAATATTATCCCTTTTTAGTTGTTGATTTGTCTTGATTTCACTATTACTAGTCTTTAGAAGGATTCAAAACATGACCATGCCTCACATGAGGGCCTTATGCTTCTAGTGTTTGACCTTCTCAAAACTAAGAAAGTAGACAAAACCCTTTCTGAAGGGTAATGCTAGGGATGATGAGGACACTGAAGGAAAGGGCGAAGAGAATATGTATGATGAGGAAACAGATGATGAAGAAGAGATGATCCAAACCCCTAAGAAGGCAAAATTTAAAGGCTCATCTTCTAAGAAAAATCTAAAGAAGATAGTTGTGGAGGAATCTGAAATGGAAAAGGAGAAAGATGATGAGGAGTATGAGGAGAATAATGGAAAAGAGGGTAAAAAGGGGAATGGTGAGGATGTTACAGGCAATAAAAATAAGAAGAATAAAAAGGGGAAAACACCAGTATTAGGAGAATTGTTCTTTGTTCAGAGGAGGAAGAGGATATGGAGAAGGAGAAGAGTATAGGGGAAAATATTTGGGAAGACAAAGGGAAAGATGACAAGATGGAGGATGAAAACAACAATCTGGGTGATGACTTTATCTCCCCGGAGAAGGTGGAGGATAACATGCCAATTGCCAACAAGATTGCAGTAGAAATTGTAAATAGTATTGACAAAGGTATTAAAAGGACCCAATATAATGATAATCCTCTAAATAAGGAAACTTAAAAGGAAAATAGCATGGTTAATGATAGTATTAATAACAAAAAAAATTTGGTGGACTTTTGCTATATGCTGGGTAAGATCATGGATGACATTGGAAAGATCAAAAATCAAATGAAGATTATGGGAGGTGAGGTTAACTTGATCGGGAAAATTAGTATTAGGGACAAACTAGTGGTGGTATGCATTGATGAGATGAAGGATGTAGTTGGTAGATCAGATGCCTTTGTTGTAATGGTTTATAAGGTTTGTGAGATGGAAAAGAAACTAAAGGAGAAAGAGGAAAGGGGGTGGATGGGGATTTTGAAGGTAAACTTCAAATTCTACATAAACAAGACTGGACAAACTCAAAGACACCATGTTCAAGATAGGGGAGCAAAGCCTGGTTATTTTGAAATCCGATTATGGGAATACAAAGATATTTGTGGATAAGTTGGAACAGGATAAGGGTGAAAAAGAAGGAAAAGAGATGAATGATACCATGGGACCGAGAAAGCACACCAGGGCAAGCACTAACAATTCTGGTAGTAAGAAGGATAAGGAGCTAGAAGAGCTCAAATACTCAACTGATCAGATGCATCTCATGGTGGGCTAGGGAAAATATTTAATGAAGTGTATTTAGTTGTCCTTTCTTGTGTGTCCTATCTTTTTGTTGTCTATTTTTGGGATTTGCCTTCTGTAAGGATGCATACCCTTTTTTTAAAAGGATTTATTTCCTAGGTACTAAGGCACATTTTCAGTTGAAATTTATTTGTAATACTTCTTAAACTCTTTGTTAAAGGTTTCGGGTCCTTGTAAAACATTTTTTTACTTAATCACAAAATATAAAAAACATCAACCCTTTTAATTACATAACAATCTACCTCCATCTTTGTCTTTTTTGATTGTAATTCCATTTGAAATAAAAGAATAGAAAGAAGCCATGGCGTAATAAACTACTCTGACGTCTAACATGTTCAGGAAAAAAATGTGTACAAGACATTAAGGCATAGTTTAGGTTGATAGTGAAAAAAGGTTGTTTACGACTTCTACAAGAATATTTCTTTTCAGAAAGAGAGATTATATATATGTAAACTTTTAAATGATGAACCCATGCCTTATCTGTGGAATTCTCTATCATCACATTTTAAAAAAATTAGTAATAATAATTATTGAATTAAATATATAATAATTACCATTGCCTTTTATGTATTGATGGCATTATCAAATACAAAATTTGTAAGAAACTCTCCATTAATTTCAGAAAGCCCTTCAACATTGTTATTACAATATTTCTATATTATACAAGTTCATCTTAAATTTTTGATTAATTCTAGTAGATTCTTAAGATGTTATGGTATAGCTCAAATTAAAAGCATAAACATAATTATTCTAGTTATCAAGGATTGCTCTAAATATATAAATATTATCATTCACATTGTAAACACCTAAAGGCCATATCCTTATGGCACTTCTAAGAACACTTAGACATCACATGATAATACATCACCTAATCATTTATCCTCTTAACGCAACCATATGTCATGTTCTTACACATTTATTTTATTTATCATATGATTAAATATATTATTTGTAATTTTTCATTAATTTTTCTCATCTTCTCAAATTAGTTAAATAAATATTATTTATTTAGTTAACCTATTCTTACACGGGTCACCATTCTCCAATAGTTATATGAATAATTTTATTATTATTTCATTTAGTATTGAGATTCACATGATTAATTAAGAGCTTGTCCAGATTCGTTGAACCTAGAAACTTTTCACAATAAAAAATAAAAGGCATAGAAGTTAAATTTAATTTGCATCTCACCCATCAATTTTATACATAACCCAATCTTGACCATTCACATAAGTATATTCATTAATCAATTCCTAAATCCTAACCTTATCACTTCATAAAATACTTGTCCCTTGACTACAACTTAATCAAAACCCTAATCCCAATTCAATTATTTATCTTCATTCATTACTAGTCATTAGTGAACCAGTCAATCTATGACTTTGATTTTTCTTTTGAAAATTATCTAAATGAGATGCTTCATATTATTTGAGTATATTATGTTTATATTAGCCTTATGCTACCAAAATTTCTATCTAATCCATCTTTGTTAAATTCTTCTTTTATAAATTTGAACACTTGGCATCTCAATTCTACTATCATTCTGCTAGTTTTATGTGAAACAATATTCCATATATCAAAATCCAAAAATAAATGTAGTTAGTGTGTACTCTATTTTAGCACTATCTAAGGAGAATGAAAGGTTTTAATTGAATTTTTTATGTTTGTATTCAATAACACTCTATGTAGTTTACCTTTAGTCCTTTTTATGTTCATTTTGGCATTCTCAATGAGACTCGTGCCCTTAAATATTGTTTGAGAAATTTTATAGTTTTTCATCATATGCTCCAAACTGAGACTCAGACATTGTCTTTTCGTGCTTCCATTTATTTATTTTCACTCACTCCTTGTGTTTTCATGTTTACATTTCTAAATTGGACCTTATGCTATATTGTCTTCTCATATTGACACTTTTGCATAATACTTTCATACTTCATACTTTTATTTTTAGATCCATACTTTTGCACTATAGTTCCATGTTACTGCTAATGAAATATGATCAATATATATTCGAAAGATGATTCAAATCTCTACATAATGAAATAAGTAAGTTTTACCAAAAATAAAATAGCCTAACTTACGATAAAATTACTTCCAAGTAAAATATTTTTTATATAACTTTAAATTCATCTAATATATTTATATGACATCTAGTTTTACCAAACCCTTTTTCAAAACTATTAGAAATTTATACATATCAATTGAAAAATACTACTGATATATACTATTTAGTTAATAATATATATTTAAATTTCTAATCTTATTTGACACTTAACCATTTTTTTTTGTCCAGTCCTTTTTTGTGATAATAATAACATAATTGTGTTGAAAACTAGTATGGTCATTTTATATTAGTCCCAAGATGATCACTTACCATCAACAACTTATGCAATCCTTATGCCCAACCTCCACCTCTAATTTCATATAAGTCAAAATGAAAACCTAGGTGGGGGTGGGGGAGAATTATAGATTTTGTGGGAAGCATTTGACTTGAAATCATACCCATCTCCCTTGACCTTTCTAGTGGCACATGATGTACGTATTTTCTAGGTGCCTTAAGACACTCAAGGGAGAGAGACTATAAAAGGTTGGGTATCAAGAATTATATTATTTTTATTAATTAGGGAATGAGATGTTTGGGTGGGTTGGTAACTTGGATGAACGGTAACATTCAATGCAAAAAAAAAATCATCAAGGCCGTTAGACTTATCTGCTCCAGTTCTCGAAGGTTATTTCACCGAATGTCACTTGGTTGCATAGCCAAATGTTTGGTGGTTAGTAAAAATTAAAATGGTAATATAATTTATTATAGAGGGATTTTCCATGATATTATCATTTTACTAGCCTTAGTTGAACACATCTTCTTTTTCAACATTTAGTGAGCTTTTTCCTCTACATATATGGCTGAGTAGTGTGTATTCCCCCATTTTATACATTTGTGTGATCTTGAGGATTTCAAATATATCTTAAATTTTATTTTTATTTTCATCTTAAAGGAACCTAATATTTTTATGATCTCACCTTGCACTTTTTGGAGTTACCATAACCACTTGGATAACTCATTCAAGTAGACCTTCCTAAGGGTTGATCAACTAGGTGAGGGCTTCAATTGTCACAATTTGGGAGAATATAAATAATGAGGGACGGAAAAATTGACACACCTATTAGAACTAAAAGCATGTCAATCTTAGATAAGTCTCTAATATATTTATTCTCTCAATAAGTGAAGGTGGAATTGGTTACCCTCTCCTCTTAGATTCTTGTATTTCTCCCAAGATTTACAATTTTTTTCCTGACATATCTGTGAAGCATCTGGAGGAATCCCAAACAACCTTGTCCCTACTATCTTAAGAAGTTATTTATATTGTTATTCCTTATGAAGCACAAGTATTAGGACAAAAACTTATCACATGTACCTCTATATGATGAGATATATTTATTTTTTGGTAACTCTAATCCCCTATGTAAGGTATGTAACACATTATGTATGATATTTTATTCTCTATACTTTATTTATGTAGTATATAGTATTATTTAGATGTATTCTTCTATTCTATTAGAGTGGAGATATAATTGTCCTCTATGAGTCCATAATGATTAACACTTCTAATTGAATTTTGTAGGCTTGTACAAGTCCTTGGTTTATCTTCTTGTATAAAAATAGTGAATATCTATCTTATAATTTCCTCCTATCCACTTCTCTTATTTCATTTATTTTAAATTGTACTATTACTCAATCGAGTAATAGTTTGTCATAATTTATCCAATCGTCCAATTTTTTTAATCAAATAAACCTATCCTCTATCTAATTTAATATTTATAATCCCCCTTAATCCATCCCAAATCCATTCAACATTAATAATACATATCTTCCTCAAATAAATTTAATTATTAGGATTAAACATTAACCCATTCACATCTATGATGATAAGGTTAGTATTGTTGACTAATATGCGTGTGAAACCTATGATGATAGTGAGTCATACCAACTACCATGAAACTATTATCAATAGTAATCATTCTGCATGCTTCCACCACTCATCCATCTAGAATAAAATACCATTTTTCCAATTGATGAGTATAAAAAACTCTCTTATGTTACCTCCAAATATATCCAATGGTTATCATTAAAATTCCTTAAAAATTATAAAGACATCATATTCTTCATCAATCATCTCTTATATTCAAGTCATTTCGAATTGCATTAGTGATCTCCAGTTCTTTGAATTTATTTCCTCACCTATTACTCAAACAATGACAAAGGTAGAAAGAACAAATAACTTATATGTTTTTTATGGTAACAAACTTTCCTCCTCTCCATTAAAATCCAATCATAATAAATATTATCATTTATCACAACTTGTATAAGAAATTTGAATACTATCACTCATAAATATCTAAATCTTATCCACACCTACATACACCCCATCCAATATGCATACCTCTGTCTCCAACCTTGTACATGACTCATATCATTTTCACACATAATATAAATATATTATTTATAATTGTTGAAGCCTAAATCCTAAGTCTCCAAGTCATAATTATAATCCTTAATATAATCATAATGAGCTAGTTCATAATCCTAATATTTATAAAATATTCAATCATCAAATCTATGATCATAATGTTACATATAATTCTAATTCATTATCTAAGCCCAAATACCTCCATCCAAAAATTCATCAATGACAATTAGGAAAGTTTAACAAGTGCCCAAACATAAACAAATTTGTGCAATATCCTAATGTCACGAATCACCTTCTGTTGGAAATATATTGAGGCTAGGTGAGTGAGAGAGATGGGGGGGGGGGGGGGNGAGAGAGATGGGGGGGGGGGGGTGTGAATCAGGAGCCAATTAAACTTATTCACTTTTATCCTTTATTAGATTGTCTAATATGATTACATGCATGGAATAGAAAAGCATTAAACATCCATAACACTTGACACAATATTTGGTTACCCAGAAACCTTCCAAATATAAATTAAAACTGGGGTGGGGATGGTACTTACAAGATTTAGTACTGCAGTAATAAATTTGGTCAGTTAAGGCTGACAATTGACCACTTCTGATAGCCTGCCATGTTAGTTGCAATAAGGACTGTAAGGCCCACCTTGTGAAAGGATTTATACAATACAATAAAATATGCACTCTGTTAGGAGATTTGATAAGGACTGTTAAGTCCACCCTATTAAAGGATTTTTCTAATATACCTATTAGGATGAACTAGTTACTAATCTTCTATGCAAATCTTATTTGATGAATAAGATCCTTTAAAATAATACTGATCACCTGAATGTGATAGATGAGTCTCTGTTGTTCCTTTATACTTTTTTTTCCTTCTAATCAATCTTCCACTTCATTTTTTCATATAAATATACATCTGCTACTTCTATTCATCTTTTTACATCATAAGCTAGATACTTAATATGCTTAATTAGTATCAAACAATATATGCTAAGTCAGCCCAATGTTGATACTCTGGTCTAGTAATCCACTCGGGTGATATAATGACACTCGGGTGACATAGTGAATTGGCAACTCTGGCACTCGGGTGACACTGGGAGCTTGGATCATATTGATCACTCAGATATGGTAACTCAGGTAGCACTGGTGACTCAGGTGATACTATTCAGAAATAACTTCTCGGTCAACATCGCAACTGCTCAGGTTACACTTTAAGCTACTAGCTTGGTCAACACTATATTCATATAAGTGACTAATTGTTTTGGCACAAATTGACAACATGTCTTTCAATAAGGTCTAAAATCTTCTACTTTGGAATTAGTGAAAAAAAAATTTATAATATCCAACAAATGTGATCAAAATACTAAGTCAAAACTCCCCTTTACCATGTGCTTGGGTACTTTCTCGGGTTTTGACTGCTTCTCTGCCACTCAGTTATAACTGACTTTGTTTTCTATTTTTCAAAACTATTTTTGTAACTCTCTCTCTCTCTCTCTAGCCATGTATTTACAATTTCTATCTTTCCCCCTTGTATACAAATTCTAACTTTCCCCCTTTCTTTTGACACAAATACCAAAAAGTATATCCAGAAGGAAATTCAAAAATAGGAAAGGAAATCACAATGTACCTTCAAAATTTTAGACAAAGTCTTGTCCCAATTGTCTTGCAACACCTTCAAGATGTGCAACTTGAAATCTGAATTTCTGTAGATAACTCCATCATAAGCTCTACAACTGAAAAATTATTATCATGGATGAGTGTCTTTTCATGAGCAATATGTTTCTACATAACATCCATATGAGGAAGGATTTGGCTTTGTATAGTTATTAGGTATTCACTTGTTCCTCCTTCTTCCCTTAGTAGCTCTACCTACAGATCAGTTAGATACTTGATCTTTACAAAATGTGTTGAACTTGAACTAGGATCAAGTGCCAACTGGCTTGCACTTGACTTCAAATCAGTGTCAATATTTGTCATCTTGTCTTTAATTTCCATGTTAAAGGTGGAAGTGTCACTCAACTTTAACAATAATGCCACAACATTATTCATAGTGATTTCTAGAGAGCTAATGATACTAGATAGGTTTACCTATTCTATTGCAATCTTTCTTGCAACATTCTCTAGAACTTTATTCTCAAATTTTCTTTTTGCCTTCTACAGTAATTTCTCCTATCCACTAAGATCATGATTAAACTTGTGAACTATTTAAACAAGTTGGTCCATTATGTAATCACCCTCATTGACTTTAATCTCTATTGAATCCATGAAAATACCTTTGATGTCATATAGAACTCTATTTCTTTTCTTCTCTCCTCAGAGATTTTGTTGTTTTTCTCTTTTCTTCCATAGCTCCCCAAGGATGTCCATATGCTCAACTATCCGGTTGGAAAGATCCCAATTTGGAATCACAATATCTTCCTAAGGGTCAACATCATCAGTTATTGTTTCATTTTTTTTACCCTTGACCTTGGGATTAGGTGAAGGAACAATTTCCTTTCCTTTTTCATCCTCATCCTTGTCCTCGGTGTTAATTTGAAGTAGGTCATTAACTTTTAATGCACCAACTGCAAAATAAATGCTAACTTTAGAAAAATTTACAGTGTCCTTCTGTGACTCAGTTTTTCTTGGCCCAATAATAGGTAAATCCTGATGCTTGGTTCCTACCAGTCTTGATGTAGACTCTGACTTTTTCTTTGCTCAAAGATAAGATTTTTTGAATAAGTGATTGAGGCAGGGATGCTATAAATTCTACCACTATATATTCAACATTAGATACTTCAATGGTTTGAACCTTAGGTAAGTCTTCATCATTGACTTGTACATGAGGTTCTGTACTTTTCTTCTCTATCTTATCTTCTCCCTTGTCATCAAAAATTGTCTTCCATATCTTTTTTGAGAACTGCGTAAGATCCTCTATTTTCTTGCTTAAAATTTGAAAAGTCATAAACCTTGGAGTGTGATTTCTTTCATACTTAGAGATAGCATCTTTTACCTCTTTATCAGCCATAGTAGGCATGACTTGCTTCAAGGTTTTCTTTTTGATGTCCTTTTAAATTTGAACTACATTGTACCAGTGAACAGTGATTTCCTTGAGAAGGTCTTCAGTCATATGGCTCTTCAATTCAGATGGATCATACTTCCATCTTTTCATTTTCTCTACTAATGCATCCTCAATCATCTTCTGCTCATCTTTGGTTTTGGTAGCATACTTCAACAATTTGAGATATCCCATACCACTACCGCCTTTCAATTCTTCAATATTCTTATCAAAGGTAGATGGGGGCTTCTTGAATATGATTGTATTTTCTTCTACATCTTCTTTAGGTATTGTCAACTTTCTTCTAGATCTTCTAGGTTTTCTTGTAGTGAAGAAAGGGCTAGAGAGCTTTAGTGTTTTCTTTTGGGCCAGCCTCTTCTTCTTAGGAGGCTCTTCTTCTACCTCTTCTTCTTCTTTCTAAGATTCATCTTCTTCTATCTTTATGTCATCTCCTTTACTTTTAGTGATTGAAGGTGGAGAGTCTGATGATATGCCATACTTCTTTCCAAACTTATCTAATCTATTCCTTCCTCTCTTCAAGCTTTTAGGAATCTCAATCTCCAATGATATGTTGCCCTTGGATTCTTCATAAGTGCCAAAATATTGTGCTTTAGGGTCAACAGGTTCATTTACAAGAGCTTCAATGATGTCTCTTGTCTCATTAATGTTAACCTCAAAGGCAAGAAGGTTTAACCATGCAACCCTAGGATTGACTACTTGAATGTATACTTTGTCACAATCAACTAGAAAACATATGTCATCCTTATAGTCCTCTACCAATTGTTCAAGAATTATGTATCTATTATGCATTTTCTCTCTAAATCTTTCAAAGTAAGCATCCATGATTCTTTAAAAGTTATCTACTAACTCTGCTATGAATTCATTTATCTGATAGACTATAGGTCTATCCTTTTTCCATACAATTGCTCCTTGTGAAGGAAAAATTTTTTGAACATAAAAGAATATGCAGAACAAAAGTGAACTAAACTTACATGGATTGGTCTTGGATGCCCAGATTCTCTCCATGTTTTCGCTTAATAGGATGAGCTACAACTCGGAAAGGTCGAATGATAGATTGTTCTTGACCACTTTGTATGCCAAGTGCACAACCTCATATGGTACATTGTTTGGTCAGCTAGAATTGTATATCTTGTACACAATTAGATGAATTCTGAACTTGACTTCCATGTCAGTGAATCCATTTAAATTCATACCTCTTCCATCCCACTTGGTAAGAGTGTTCTTGGATAGGTCATCCCGGGGGTAGGGTTTTGGTAGCTTTTGGTTTGTCAAGCATTCGACCTGTCACTCGATGTACCATCATAGTAGTGATCTTCACTGGATGCTCCAACCAGAGATACATGTCATAAACAAGGCTTAGAAAAAGCCTAATCCGCTTTATCTGAAAGTTCATCAACATATGAAAAATGTGGGTTAAACCCTTAACTTCAAGATGTCTGTGTTCCAGCTTCAGATTCTCATCCACAAAAAGTTTCTCATATGCTTGATTCATCTCCAATGTGCCTAGATATTGAATGATGCAATGATAGAAAACTCAGATGTCTTGAATCAACAAAACCTTAGGAGGATTTTTGGAATGGGCTCTCATCGGATCTATCTCCTCTGCAATTGTAGGATGAAGTTTGAAATTTGGCGGTTCACAGACAACATTCATCACTAAAATCTCACATCCCTTCTTAACCTTATTGCTAGATGAAGGTGCCATAACGCTTGGAGGATTGATGAAACTTTGTTGTAACTAAAAATTTCAAACAAATTCACTTTGAGATCACTATTATCTCTTAATCACTCTATAAAATGTAAAATATAACCCTTTGATTTCACCATTTATTATAATTTTCATCTTAAAGTGTTCATTAAATGGTTTGCACATGGTAGCTTTCACATCTCGGGTAGTTCTCCCAGACTTACTCGAAAGATTGACAAAAACTAATCTTTGCATCTTTGAAACCATACAACCCTACTTAACTCGGTTAAGCCTGAGTAACTTGGATGTAACTCAGATCCTGACTCGGTTAGAACCATAATGTGTCTTAATGCATCAACATGCAGATTTTTTATTGCTAGCATATTTGGAACTAATTAATGATGGCTTGTATGCACAGTTCAAGTTATCTCCTTGCATATTTATTCAGAGATGGTGGATCCACCCAACTCACTATTTTGGGTACCATTTGAGCCTTCATTTTTTTGTTCTAAATTCTTAAAAGACTTTCTTACCCACTGTTGACTCATCTAAGTTCTGATTTCAAAAAAAAATTATTTTCCTTTCTCTAAACAAGTATCCACTTTTTCTCTATTCATACAATTCTTGCTTAGATGACCGATTTGTTTACACACATAAAATCTCTTTGTAGGATTCCTTTTTCTGAGGTGATTCTTTGAACAATTTGCACCAATGTGCCCATATTCACCACAATGACAACATCTACTCCATGTGTTGTAATCCCAGCCAAAAATTTCTTAATCTAGTTGTTCAGCAGGGTTTCATTTCTTAGTTTTGTACTCAGAAGACTTATGACCTTGTTTGTTACAGTTGAAACATTTTCCTTCAAACTTATCTTTCTCAGTGCATTTACATGCCCTGTGTCAATGTTTGTTGCACCTATAAAATTTACCATTAAAATTTGACTTTCCATTGCTCCAACACTTATTTGATGTATTCCCTAACTTACTACACTGATTACATGTAGGTTTCTTGTTCTTTTGAGCTCCTTGCTATGAGGATTCACCTTGTTTAGTATAACCTAATCTAGTCTTTCCATGATGTCTGAATTGAGTTTTCCCTGTCAACTGATCCATGCATACTTGTGAATTCATCATACTCTCATTGGTTTTCTTTTCAGTATTGAGATCATTTTACAGTCTTTCATTTTCACTACTTAGATTGATAACTTCTTGATTTGCACTATTGAGTTTATTTACCATATCTTCTTGGTGAGGTGAGAAATGATGGATTTATTTTTCTTTTTCCTCTAATCTTGTACTCGGAAATCTTTTATCTTCTTGTGACATTTCTCATTGATTTTCTACTTGGTTCTTTTTTTCCATGACTTCACATATTCTGACTAAATGAATTTCTTGTTCTCTCTTCAACTTTTTGACTTCTTCTTGTAAATTGAGATTCTTTGCAAGTAAGTCTTCAATGGATGCATCAGCTTCTTTAGAACTTCTTTCTTTGCATAAATCTTCAATTCTTTCTTTTATGTAACTTTTATCATTCATTTTTAATGCTAGATATTTTCTTCTTTAAGGGAATGAGAGAGCCGCTCCTTGAGTTTTTTTATTTGTTCCATGGCCACTTGCAAATATAGATTTTTATTTTCAATGGCTTTCTCCAGTCTCTATATTTCCATACCCTCTATTCTTTGCTCAAGCTATTAAAAACTTTTGATAAGAGAACATTTTCTCTGATACAAGTTTTTGGAAATATATTGAGGCTAGGTGACTGAGAGGGGGGGATGAATCAGGAACCAATAAAAATTATTCACTTTTATCCTTTATTATATTTTCTAATTATATTACATGCATGAAAAATAAAATCATTAAACACCCATAACACTTGACACAATATTTGGTTACCCAGAAACCTTCCAAATAGAAAGTAAAACTGGGGTGGGGATGATACCCACAAGATTTAGTACTATAGTAATAATTTTAGTCGGTTAAGGCTTACAATTGACCACTTCTAATGGTCTACCCTGTTAGGAGAAATAAGGGCTATTAGGTCCACATTGTGAAATGATTTATACAATAAAATAAAGTATGTACTCTGTTAGGAGATTTGATAAGGACTGTTAAGTCCACCCTGTTAAAGGATTTTGTTGATACACCTATTAGGATGAACCAGGGAATGATCTTCTATGAAACTCTGATTCGCTGAATAAGATACTTTGAAATAATACTGATCACTTGAATTTGATAGATGAGTCTATGTTGTTCCTTTTTACTGTTGTAGCCTTCCAATCAATTTGTCATTTCATATTCAGATATCCATATACAACTGCTATTTCTATTCAAGTTTTTATATCATTCTAGATAAACAAAGTACCTTAAATATATATCTATCCAAATCAATTACCTTCATAAGTTAGATACTTAACATACTTAATTATTATTAAACAATATGTGCTAAGTTGGCCCAATGCTGATACTTGGGTCTAGTAATCCACTTGGGTGATATATTGACACTCGGGCGACATAGTGAATTGGAAACTCTGGAACTCGGGTGACATTGGGTGCTCGGGTCACATTGATCACTCGGATATGGTAACTTGGGTGATACTAGTGACTCAGTTGATATTTTTCAAAACTAACTACTCGGTTGACACTGCAACTACTTGGGTTACACTTCAAGTTGTTGGCTCTGTCAACACTATATTCATATAAGTGACTAAGTGTTTTGGCACTAATTGAAAACATGACTTTCCATAAGGTCTACACCTTCATCCCCTCAAAATAAATACAAAACCCAATCTGATAAGAATCATGAATATTATATCCATCCATTTACCTAATTTGAGGAATATTTTCAACCATCCTTCTCCATCACATCATGAATACCAAAAAAATTATATCAATCTCATAACCTAAACAATGAAATCATATACAGTTCATTTGCTACTTTGTGGTGGAGCATTTTATCTGCTCCCAAAGTTTGTGGCTCCATTCAAAAGATCTTTGTTTTCACTTCCTATGAATCCCCTTTTACCAATCTTTCAACTTGATGAAATTTTTTGTTGGGTTTGAGATATCTAAACTGGATTTATCTAATCACAAAAATACAATCATATACTACCCACCATTGCAATATCAAGGCACCTCTTTTAGTCAATCTCAGGAATGCATCACGTCAATTCCATTTCATGATCCCCTAAGAATTCAAGATCATTCATCTGTCAACTTAAAATTACTACTCCTAGTTAAAAGTACAAACTTGTGTCAAACTATTATAATGGAAACGGTTAATAGTGCCAAAATTGTTAAACTGCAATGGTATAAAATTGGCATTTGTGATTGGAATTTGATGATGATGTAAATTTCTGAAATATGTTAAATGGGATGAAGTTTATGCCGATTATTTTTGTAAAAAAATTGAACAAGAATTGATGTAGTTTTTTATTTTTAAAATTCCATTTTTGAATTGCTGAAAAATGCTGAAAATCATGGGATCTAGTTCCTTTCAAAAATTATATTCAAATAATTGTTTTTTTTCTCTGATTTCAAAAATATATTTTACATGACATGTATATGTTAGTAATAACTGAGAGGGGGGGGCGGGGGGGGGGGGGGGATGAATTAGTGGCCTCAAAAATTTATCCTTTAATCAGTAACCACTAATCAAATAAACCTTAGATTATTAAGTCCCTACAAGATGCATGCCATGAAATACTTATAATGATTAACTGTCTATTGGTGTTCCTTGTCTGTCCTTATTCTCTTTGATTACTGATATGTAGTATAAATATTTACCAAAATACAGTGAATAAGAAGAGTATACCGATATATCAAGAGATGCATATTTGAAATGTAAAATAGTAAAGTAATAAACCATACACACATAACACTTGGATTTTAACATGGAAACCTTGTTGAGGGAAAAAACCACTGGGACCGGTACCCCAAATTTTCACTCTTCTGAAGTGAGCCATTTTAAGAGCCAATCCTGTTAAGGGTTACAAACACACTGTTAGGTGTGACCTTATTAGAGGATTTTATACATATATGTTGTCACTTAGTATCGGGAAACTCAATTTGCTACCATCCTTGAATCATCCTCTTTCTTAGACTATCAATAGGATTTAGACAAATCTAGTGCTACATTCATGTATCAATGTTTTTGGCACTACTTGGGATGTACCTCAATATATAGAAGATTGTTAAGTCTTTCTCTATTAAGAGAATTGATGCTTCAATGGTTAAACTGAAACAAAATGACCTATTTCTAATGCAACTTGAATTGCATATTTTTAGATCTATTTAAGTACATTACCTCTCTAATCAATATATCAATTCAATTCTTTGTGCTCCAAACTTTCTGCTTTGTGATACTGTGCTTAATATTTTTTGGTGTCTGCAGAATTCCTTAGCTCTTCCTTCAGCTTGATTGATCAGTACTACATGAAGTTATCCTTCACCAGTTTCTCTTCAGTACCTTCTTTTTCATTCACTCTCCTTAATCCCTTTTCCATGAATTTTTTTGGAAATGAGTTAATCTTGTCTCTTATATAAACATGATATTCACTATTTCTTGATTCTTGATTCTTGGCGTGAAAAACAATCTAGCCAATCTGATTTATATCATAACTCCTAATTTATCTCTTAGTTATCTTCTTGCCAACTGTACAAATCTTCTTTAATTCAATCACTTAACTCTGGTTGAATAAAACAATGAAAACAACCAGTTAAGTCTATCTTTAGCTCTTGCCAACTAGATATTTTGTCATTTTTTGAACTCTCTATTCTGTCAGTCAATTCTCTAGTTAGTCATCGGTTACAACTACCAGTTCCGTCGGTGTGACTCCAGTTAGCTTTGGGATCTTCATCCATCGGGCATCGTTGGATTTTTACTCATCGAGAAACACTATCTTTAGTTCGTGGGGCAACCTTTGGTTTGCTTCATCAGGAAAAAATATCTTCATCTCATCAGGTATCACTATGAATTTTCTTCTTTGGCTTTACTAATGGTGTGCACTCCGTTAGTGTTGTCTGTCACTTAGTGAATACTTGAGTTTTATGCATTGTTGAAAGCATAACCTTTACTCCATTGATTCTCTAAAGTCTTTGGCATTATGTACATGAGCGTACAGATGATATCAAGTTGACATCAATGACAATACAAACCATTAACTTAGTTAATGTCTTGCATTATCTTAAACTTAACATTATCAAATATTCAATCAGTTATATATCATCAATCTCTCCCTTTGGCATTGATGGCAACAAAAATTATATTATCACACTATACTATTTCTAATATAGTATGAAATACAATTGTTAAGATTCATCAAACTACCAATCTTTGTTTGATAACCAATAAATGTCTGAACTTTGGTAAGCTTTGTTTTACCTTAGATTTGATTCTTGCAGCTTTCTATTTTTTGATATGTTGAATCTCCTCTAGTGTCAATTTCTCTCTTTTGACTGTTCTTTTGTTTTGATGTCTTGTTCTCTTTTCAACAACTTTCTTTTTGTGTAATATTTCATACAATTTTCTCTCCCTTAGGATATAATCTCTCCCTATTGGAGTAATCTAATAATGGATAATCCCTTTTCCTTTTCTCTAAAGAATTTGATAATATGGATAATCTCTCTCCCTTTGACAATAATGCCAATCAAATATTGAAACAGTGTATGTTGCCAATTGTTTCAAATATCTTACATTCATGTCAAATAATCATGTTCTTCTTATCCATAATATATTCCTTGAATTTCCTTTATCCATTAGAAATACAACATAATGTCATGGTGCTTGGTTATTATATATACCTATCTATATATAGATGTAGCTTTGAAGTTCTTCTCTTTGCTTGCATCAACATTTCTAATATTTTGATAATATATAGGCTGATGTAGCCTTCAGTCTTTTACTGACTGGTAGACAAGGGTTTGAGCCCTAGTCTCTTTCTCAGGTACTCAAATGTATCTTTGGGTAGTGGCTTGGTGAAGATATCGACCAACTGTTCTTTTCATTGCACATACTCAAGTGTCACTTCTTTCTCTTGAAATTGTTCCCTTAAATAATGATACTTGATTGCAATGTGTTTTGTCTTTGCATGCATGATTGGATTCTTGGAAATGTTTATTGCACTGGTGTTATCACAATAGATAATCAATGGTTCTAAGATCTTCATATGCATTCCTTCTAGCAGTTGTTTTCTCCATGCAATATTTGAGCAATTTGCGGCAGCAACAACATACTCTACTTCTGTAGTAGATTGAGAGATGCGTCCTTGCTTCTTATTGATCCACGTGACAAGCATGTCACCCATAAATAATGCTCCTCTAGTTGTGTTCTTTCGGTCATCAAGATTCCCAGCCCAATCAGCATCGGTAAACACCTTTAGTTCAAATTTTCCTTATCTTCTATACCATAAACCTAAATCCTCAGTATTCTTTAGATATCTTAGGATTCTTTTCACAATAGTCATATGTGATTCCATGTGGTTAGAAGAAAATCTAGCAACAATTCCTACTGCATGTGCAATATCTGGTCTAGTGTGTACAACATACATGAGTTTTCCAATCATTGATCTGTACAAAGTCTAATTTACCTCTTTTTTCTTGTCCTCCTTTGGTAACTTACATCCAGTAGCCATCGGTGTTCCAACTGGTTTGGATTCTTCCATCTTGAATATCTTTAGGACCTCTTTGATGTACTTAGAATGTGTAATGAAAATACCTTCACTTTGTTGAATGATTTGTAGACCAAGAAATAACTTGATCTCTCCAGACATAGACATCTCAAATTCTTTTCTCATCTCATCAGCAAACTATTTGCATAGCATATCATTGCCTCCAAATATGATGTCATCAACAAATATTTCAGCAATCAAAGTGTTAGTATCAGTATCTTATTTTAAATAAAGATTGATGTTTTCACTAGTCTTTATGAATCCAATACTTATTAGATAGGAATGAAGTCATTCATACTAGGCTCTTGGAGATTTTTTTAATCCATAAAATTCTTTGTGAAGTCTACATACTATGTTCCTCTTGTTTGGATCTACAAACCCTTCTAGTTTCTCAATGTATACCTCTTCTTCAAGTATTCCATTTAGGAATGTTGACTTGACATCCATTTGATATACTTTGAATCCTTTCTATGCACCATAAGCCAGTAGTATCCTCACTCCTTCTATCCTAGCAATGGGTGCAAAGGTCTCTACATAGTCTCTACCTTCCTCTTGTGCATACCCTTTGCATACTAGTCTTGCTTTATTCCTTGTGACTTCTCCATTCTCATTCAGCTTATTCCTGAATATCCATTTTGTACCGATGACATTCTTTTCATATGGTCTTAGCACAAGTGACCATGTTTTTTTCTTCTCAATCTGCTTAATCTCATCATTTATAGAACTTATCCATTCCTCATTATCTAGTGCAGCATTGACAAATTTTGGCTCAAACTCACAAATTAAGCAACTTGAGTTTAAAGACTTACTTCTTGTTCTTGTACCAGCTTTCTTATGTCCTATGATGTAGACCTTTGGATGGTTCTTCCTTACATATCTTGCAAGTACAAGTACAGTCCTTTGTCTATTAGCTTGATCATTATTTTGATCTTCATTTTGTTCTTCATCACCTTGCACATTTTCTTGATCATTATCCTGACCATCGGTACTTGCAGCCTGATGCTTTGGATCAGTAATTTGCAGCTCAGGTGCTCTACATTGTTGGTAGGGTAGAGTGTTAGGTTCCTCATTGTAAGTGAACTTATTGTATTCCTCTGGTTCTTTAGTGCTTTCTTTTTCATTCTTCTCTACAAATTTTTCTATCTTTACATTTTCACTTTCAATAATTTTGTTAGAAGATTTGTTTAGACATTTGTAAGCCTTGCTCTTGGTAGAATACCCTATAAAAATTCCTTCATCACTCTTGGAGTCAAATTTTCCATTTCTATCAACTTTTAAGATATAACAGTGACTACCAAATTTTTTGAAATAACTCACATTGGGTGTGTATCCATACCATAACTCATAAGGTGTCTTCTTGGTGTCTTTCTTTAGTTGTACTTTGTTTATTGTGTAAACAATAGTGCTGACAGCTTCTCTCCAGAACATTTGGTTGATTCCTTTTTCTATCATCAGTGTTCTAGCACAATCAAATATTGATCTGTTCCTTCTTTCAACAATCCCATTTTGTTGTGGTGTTCTTGGTGTAGAAACTTGTCTTTTTATACCATGCTCATTACAAAAGTTAGTGAATTCATCTGATATAAACTCACCTCCACTATCTGATCTCAAACATTTTAGATCCTTACCACTTTGTTTCTCTACCAAATCCTTATAGCATTTAAACATCTTGAATGCTTCAGATTTATCTTTTAGAAACATGATTGTCATCATTCTAGAGTAATCACCAACAAAGAGAATAAAATATATATCTCCATAATAACTCTTTGTCCTCATAGGTCCACATAAATAAGTATGGACTAATTCTAGAATTTCATCAGATGTATGAATTTTGCTTTTGAAACTAGACTTTGTCATTTTACCTTTTTGACAGTTTTTACACATGATTTTGTTGGGCTTCGTCATTGTCGATAAGCCTCTAACATTTCTCTTTTTGCTAATTTTAATCATGTTGTCAAAATTCACATGACATAGTCTTTTGTGCCACAACCATATGTCCTCGTTCGTAGCAGTCAAACAAGTGGAGTCAATATCATTCAAATAGAATAAGTTACCTTTTGTCTGCTCATCGGTACCATTCAGATTTCCATATTTTTTGAAGATCTTTGCCTTCTTATTTTCAAATGCTATTTTGTGACCTGAATTATTCAACTGAGAGACACTCAATAGATTATAATTCAATCTATTTACCCAATAAGCATTCTCACACTTTATCTGGTTATTCAACATTATTGTTCCTCTACATTCAACTGGACAAGGTGTGTCATTTCCCATTATTACTGATCCTACTTTGTAGTATTCAAAAGTCTCAAACTTTTGCTTATCACTAGTCATATGATGAGTGCAGCCACTATATATGATCCAAACATCATTTTTACTAATTTTAGATATGATAGCTATTTCTACATACCTTTCTTCATCATCATCTGAATCATCCTTTACAACCACAAACACCATCTCAATATCTTCATCAAATTTAGTGTCAGTATCATCATCCTTGCATTTTGCTAGGTAGCTGACCATGTTTCCTTTGTCCTTGTAGTCTTGGGTATATCTTCTTTCTGATTGTTGGTAGCTTCTCTAATCACCTCTTTCAGACCTTTTCTCAAAAGATCTGTCATTACTTCTATCATCTTTTCTTTTATTAGTACATCTTCCAGCAAAGTGTCCAATCTCTTTGCAATTAAAACAAACAAGTGGTAATTTACCTTTATATTTACCTTTGCCTCTCTGCATGCTTCTGGCCATAAGTGCTTCAATTTCATTAAGATCATCTTCTTCATTTTCACTATCACTATCTTTTCTTATAGTGTCTCTATGACTTGATTTACTTATTCTCATAGAAGTTTTGAATGTAGACTCTATGTTTGGTAAGAAACTATTATCAAAGTTATTCATTTCAAATAAAATCATTTTTCCAATTAAACTCTCTAGAGTAACATTGCTTTTTGCTACTACTCTCATTTCTTGAATGACATATACTCTAATAGCATAGGTAGGTAGTAAGGTTCTTATAATTTTACTTACCACTATATCTTCCTCTAGTACACCTCAAACTCCTTGGATAGCATTGAAAACCTCTTTAATTCTTGTGTTGTACTAAGTGATGTTTTCTCCTTCTTTCATTTTGAGATCATCAAACTTTCCTCTAAGGATTTCTGCATTGGCTCTCAAAACATTTTTGTCACCACCATGTACAAGCTTTAATTTGTCCCACATCTGCTTTGTAGATTTGCATTCTTTGACATCTTCAAATTTAGCATCGGAGAGTGAGGAAGCAAGCTCTATCATCATGTCATTATGTTCATTCTTCTCTCTCATTTATTAAACTATTGGTGCTCCTATGGGAAATACATATTCAGTTTCAAGGAATTGAGTAACATCATTACCAATACTAGATAGGTGGAGTCTTATTTTGATTTCCCATGAAGCAAAATTATCTTTCTTCAACTTGGGTACATCTCGTTTGTTCATCTTGTGATCTTTGACTTAGGTCTTGAAACCTTCCTTCTAAGCACACAAGATCTGATAACAATTGTTAGTAATAACTGAGAGGCGGGGGTGAATCAATGGCCTCAAAAATTTATCCTTTAATCACTAACCACCAATCAAATAAACCTTAGATTATTAAGTCCCTACAAGACGCATGCCATGAAATACTTATAATGATTAACTGTCTGTCGATGTTCCTTGTCTGTCCTTATTATCTTTGATTACCGATATGTTGTATAACTATTTACTGAAATATAGTAAATAAGCAGAGTATACCGATATATCCATAAATGCATATGTGAAATGTAAAATAGAAAAGTAATAAACCATACACACATAACACTTAGATTTTAACGTGGAAACCCTGTTGAGGGAAAAACCACTGGGATCGGTACCCCAAATTTTCACTCTTCTAAAGTGAGCCCTATTAAGAGCCAACCTTTTTAAACATTACAAACACACTGTTAGGTGTGACCTTGTTAGAGGATTTTATACATATAGGTTGTCACTTAGTATTAGAAAACTCAGTTTTCTACCGTCCTTGAATCAACATCTTTCTTAGATTGTCAATAGGCTTTAGGAAAATCTAGTGCTACATTCATGAATCAACCTTTTTTGCACTCCTTGGGATGGACCTCAATATATAGAAGACTATTAATTCCTACTCTGTTAAGAGACTTGATGCTTCAATGGTTAAATTAAAACAAAATGACCTGTTTCTAATACAACTTAAATTGCAGATTTTTAGATCTATTCAAGTACATTACCTCTCTAATCAATATATCAATTCAATTCTTTGTTCTCCACACTTTATTCTCTATGATGATATGCTTATTATTTTTCGGTGTCTTCAGATTTCCTTATCTCTTCATTTAGCTTGATTGATCAGTACTGCATGAAGTTATCCTTCATCAGTTTCTCTTAAGCATCTTCTTTTTCGTTCACTCCCCTTAATCCCTTTTCCATGAATTTTTTTGGAAATGAGTTAAGCTTGTCTCTTATATAGACATGATATTCACTATTTCTTGACTCTTGATTCTTGGCGTGAAAAACAATCCAACCAATCTAATTTAAAGCATAACTCTTGATTTATCTCATAGTTATCTTCTTTCCAACTGTACAAATCTTCTTTAAATCAATCACTTAACTCTGGGCGAATAAAATAATGAAAACAACTAGTTAAGTCTATCTTTAT
Organism: Thuja plicata; assembly: GCA_018584345.1. Lineage (NCBI taxonomy): Eukaryota > Viridiplantae > Streptophyta > Pinopsida > Cupressales > Cupressaceae > Thuja > Thuja plicata. The sequence continues at coordinate 1,800,652 of MU225916.1, forward strand.
CTCCTACCAGCTAGATATTTTGTCATTTTTTGACCTCTCTATTCCATTGGTCAACTCTTCAGTTAGTCACCGGTTACAACTGCCAGTTTCATCTGTGTCACTCCAGTTAGCTTTAGGATCTCCGTCTTTTGACCATCATTGGATTTTTACATGTCGGGCAACACTGTCTTAATATCGTCAAGAAACTTGTGGTTTGCTTCATCGGGAAACACTGTCTTTAGCTCGTCAGGTATCACTGTGAATTTTCTTCTTTGGCTTTACCAATGGTGTGCACTCCATTGGTGTTGTCTATCACTTAGTGAATACTTGACTTTTATGCATTGCTTAAAGCATAACCTTTGTTCCATGGATTCTCTAAAGTCTTTTGCATTATTTACATGACCGTACAGATGATATCAAGTTGACATCAATTGTAGGATTTGAGAGATACAAATCCATAGAATGTGAAGAACACCTGCATGCAAGAACTTGTTATAGAAGAGAAGCAGAAAGAGGGAAAGAGAAGAAATCAGAAGTTGCTCAGAATTAATGAAAAAAGAATTACAAGTTTCAACTTGTAAAGGTGAACAAAACTCTAAAGCCTAAAAAAGCTAGGTTGTACATCAATAATTAATAAAAGAATTAATTAGTAATGCACCTAAGAGAAAGCTTAAGCACTAAATAGGAATAACTTAACTAATTAAATCAACATGATTTAATTAATAAAAAAACTAATGATTACTCTAACACCCCCCCTTAAGCTAAGCACAGGGGTAAGCTAGCCTAGCACAGCTATGAAAGCAGGAAATGAGTCCCAACAACAAGGCCTGATCAGGTACCCAATACAAAGAAATCTCTGTAAATCAGAGATAAAGAAGAAAATCCAGTGGGAAAAACCCCTCTCCAAAAAGAGATAGAAAAATTCAGAAAAGAAATGGCTCAAGAGACTCTCTCAAGACCATAAGTACAATCAGCCCCCCATGAGAGAGGGATGAGACACCAAAGTCCCCCCTGAATGAAGAAACTCCTGCCACAATGGAAGATGCCTAATGTAGAATCCAAAAGGAGATCCTGAAGTGGCAAATGATATTCCTCCCCTTGGGAAGAAATGAATCCAAAGGACGATGTCAAAGAAACCTTATGAAGAGTGATGAACCAATCTGTCTTAGGATGTGTGCCATGATAAGATGCTGAAGAATCTCTTTGTCTGAACTAAAAAAAATGATACTAAATCCAAATTGATGTGGAGAATCATGAAATGCAACCAAAGAATGCACAGATAATGATGGGAAAATAGTGATGACCTGACTTTCAAGGTAGACGATATGAATGTCCTCAAAATAATCCTCCAAATCTGCAGTATAAGACTCAACAAACAAGAAAGATATGTCTGCAACATAAGAGTCCAAAGTATCTATGTCTAGAAGATGTATGATTTTCTGCTGCACAAAATCAGAAGCAACAGGAGATACTGATGAAGTCTTATTCTGAAGAGTGTGAACTATGAGACAAGCCTCTGATCCATCGGAACATGTAAGGGTGTCTAAATACTCAAGCTCCTCTAAAGTATCATGATCAAAGGGTGTATTCTCTCTCCAAGAAATTGGTATGAGACAATCTAAATTAGGATCCTCTGGGAATGGAGAGAGATTGGGGTCTTCATCGATCTCCCAAAAAGGTGTCCAAAGTGGGTGAGGACAATCAATGCTCGATATAGCCAACATAGTGCCATGATCAACACTAGACACTATAAGTCCTACTATATGATCTCAAATAATATCCCATGCTAGGTTTCCCTCTGAAGTGGCTGGTTTGGGTATGAGATCATACAAATAAGGCAAAATATTAAGCCACCTACAATGTGTAAATATACCCTTTTCCCATGACTCATAATTACCCTGTTCCAGAATAAAAACTGAAGGGTGAATAGAAAAACCCATGATAACTCTTCAAATGAAACAAACTAACAAATCTGACATTACAAAATTTAGATCAAATTAATATAACCCATCCCATGTAAACAGAACCCATGTAGGTGCCGAAATATCCAAGTAATTGAGCAAAGTGTAAAAACACACAAAGCTGAATGAAATTTACTTGGTAAATTTTCTGATGAAATAGTCAGTAAATATAGAAATATCACTACAACACCTTTCCAATGCCTATTTGTTTGCACAAAATGGAGTTCGAACGCAAAATATATGCCCCCGAGAGTGAAAAACATAAGTTCTAAATTTGACTGGAAAAATAGACATCAAAACTGCAAATCTAGAAAATCAAACCTCCATAATGAGATAGAGCTTGGAAAGATATTTCTGACGATATAAGGAAGTCAAAAATCCGATGTTGTATGCTCAAGATATGAGAAAAATACAAAAATAGCTCCATAAGGGTTTGAGAGTTAACCCTGGTGGTTAGGCTAGCCGCTAGAGGTTAACCACTAGTGGTTTAACTGATGGCGGCGCCCATTTGAACTGCTGCATTAATTTTTAACACTGCATGCGTTATTTTTTAACGCAAAAATCAATAAAAATTGATTTTTTAAATTTTCTTTTATTTTTCACCTCGAAATTTGAGCCGTACGGCCTGGAAGAGAGAAATTTTTTCCCAAAGGCTACTGTGGCAAAAAATGGTAAAATTTATATGAAAATAAACTCTCCCAGGCCTTCTGAGTGTGATGGTGGTGTTTGTTTTAGCTCAAAGTGCTCCCAAAAAAGAATTTCTTCTAGAATGAAGAAGAAACCCCAAAAAAGCTATGGTTTTTGCCCTCGAATCATAGCTTCACAAACCCCAAACCAGGAAATAGTAGTGCGGCTGTGATACCATGTAGGATTTGAGAGATAAAAATCTATAGAATGCCAAGAACACCTGCATGCAAGAACCTATTACAGAAGAGAAGCAGAAAGAGGGGAAAAGAAGAACTCAGAAGTTGCTCAGAAAGTGAGAGTGAAATTATAATCTGAATTAATGAAAAAATAATTACAAGGTTCAACCTATAAAGGTGAACAAAACCCTAAAGCCTAAAAAATCTAGGTTGCACATTAATAATTAATAAAAGAATCAATTATTAATGCACCTAAGAGAAAGCTTAAGCACTAAAGAGTAATAACTTAACTAATTAAATCAACATGATTTAATTAATAAGAAAACTAATGATTACTCTAACATTAATGACAATACAAACCATTAAATATTTAATGTCTTGCATTATCTTCAACTTAACATTATCAAATATTCAATCAGTTATGTGTCATCAGTATAGCCAGTGCAGGAAAAAAGAAAGATTGCTTTCCAATGTATATTTTCTCTATTATAACTATTCAAAGTTGGAGTTACCAAAAATCAATAGTTTTTGTCTCCCACCTAATTTTCCCTAATATATATATATTCTTGAAGATGACTCTCTCTCCTCTAGTGTTAAATATAAGTTTTAAATTTTTCTGATATGATTTATTATATTCTCTTTCTTTTTTAAACCAGCGTATTTGCTAATGTTAAAATACCTACTATTAGTATTTTGAGCTTATAACATATTATATATAATAAAAACACTATAACACTTAAATAACCATAATCTTGACTTTGAGCACTACACAAGGCTATTTTTAGTTTTTAAAGAAACTTGAGTTTTGATGGGGAAATCAGCTATAAAAGTGAGAAGTTCTGCAATTCTGCAAATTTTGCTTATTTGGCTGCCACATAGGATGCACATAAGTACTTTTGGCCAAACATGGTTCAGACAGACCAAGTTTGACTGAAACTAAGGACGACCAAACACGGTAGCACCAATGATTGCACCCCTTAAGCCTCATATATTAGACATATTTTTTGAATTAAAAAAATAAAATAAAATAATGTAAAGCGAATTAATAAATGATTGTTTAATAAATTCATTTTTTGTAGAGTTTTAAAGCTTATTTTTGGCATTCAAGAGAAACCATGAATAGATATCACCAAGGAGGTTTATTTTTTCTTGCAAGTTAATTCTATGCTTTAGTTTTTGCCCCTTTTTTGTTTTTTTAATTAAAGCATTATTCAATTATTACTTGAATTATGATCTTATAAATATTTTTTGTGATTTTTTATTGGGTATATGGTTTCTTGTATGTAGGTGAATTGCAGCTCTCAATTTGAATTGTTCATGTCATGGTGAATAAAAGGAATAGAAAAAGAAGATAAGATCGATTAAGGGATGAAAAAATGAAAGGTCATACAAAATGTAATCAAGATCACCTATTGAAATTTAGGAAGAAAATGTTGATATTCAAGAAGATGCAATTCAAGTAGCAGAACAAATTGGTAGTTCTCAAGGTGGAAATATATCTTTTGGCATGGGAAAATTGACGTAGATGAATGAGGACTCAATTTTCAGTCAAATTTCATCTAAACACACGGTATCTGAAAGCACAATTAAATTGTATTGCAAAAAAAATTTGGATCAATATTTAAAAAAAAAAAAGGATTGTTGGAAGAGCACAGTGATTTTCCAGGATATTTAGGGAAAGATAAATGACTCCTATTTTGGAGTTGTTGGGTGTTGATAAAAAGAAAAACTCATCAGATAGTGTAAATCGAACAATATTTGAAATTATGCAAGATGCATTGAATGACTTTAAAAACTCAAGTCGAGGAGATGATTTAAGTGCTTCACGTCGAGCGTTGATGACTACCTTATCTAGTAGGAGGTTGGCATGGAGAAAAAAAGTACAAGCAAATTTTTATTTAGTGAATGTATCTAGAAGAAGTATTGAAATATATATTAGGAAGACAAATATGTTAAATGAAAATATTGGAAAGAATTGGGTAAATATATGTAGACTTCCTTGAAAAGATGGAATATATGAAGATTTAAAAAGATGGTTCATTGAATATTGGGCCACTGACTTTCGTGTTTCTTGTAATAGAAGGGATACTATACACATGAAAGATGAAGAGACTAGTATGAAAATTGCACAACCAAAACATTTTATAGATGCAACACAAAGTGAATTATTTTAATTATTCAAGCATGAATTTTTATATGTGAAAATATGTCAAAGAATGTTTGAGAGGTTGCACCCTTTCTTTGCGCGCGTGCACACACACACACACACACACACTGTGTGTGTGTGTGTGTGTGTGTGTGTGAATCTTTAGATTTTATTTCAATTTTATTAAATTATTACATGTATGCATGGACATAGAACTTTATCTTGCAGGATAATTTAAATCTGCAAAAGCCTTTAATTGGCTAGCCATGCAACATGCTAGACGCAATGTTAAGTTTTTGTGGAACTTCTTTGAAAGTGGACATGGAAAATGAGAACACAATGAAGTAGGAGCATGTTTGAAGCATGCACTTCGCCAACATGAACTTTCCAATAAAATGGTGTTCAATATTAAAATATATATAGATACTTCAAATAATATAATTTCAGCTTAGATTCATTTTCCTTAAGTTGATCTAGTTCAGAAATGTATAGGTAACATTATAGAGAATTCAAAGAAAATTGTTGAATGGTTTCAAATGTATTTTTCTAGTTGGGACACCAAATAAAACAAATACCAAATATCCACTCTATGCATCCTCTCCACATACAAAAGCTAAAAAAGATGAGCATGTTCTCTAGGAATAGAGAAGAGGATCCCTTCAAAAATTTGAATCTCTTCACTATGAATCATCACAAAATCTTTATAAATCAGAGATATAAAACTCTTAAATCCCACACATCTTCCTTCCAGAACATTGTTCTCTTCTATTATGATGGAGGCACAAGCTCAAGTCGCAAAAATCTCCATACCAGTCATCTCACTCACTCTCCAAGTGGTGGAAGAGAATTCACGTCTTTTTTCCAAGGCACTAGGATAGGAAACACCAAGAAAGAATAGAACCCATCTCCACAAAGTAGGAACAAACCCACAAGCAGCAGCATCATCTGAGCCCAGAACATAACAGGGAAACATCCAAACCCTTACAATAGGATCACTAACAAACACCTTCAAGGGTGTAGAAAAAACACAACATCTAGCATTAAAAAACTTGACTGGCATTTTCGTAACAAACATTGCTATAAAAGAACCCAAAGGAGATTCCACCCTCGAAGCCTTCTCCTCCATAGACTAGAAAAAAAAATTGAGGGGACTGGGATAGAAGGAAACCCCTAGAAAAATATTAGAAATACATACACGGCCAAAGTTGATAGAGATGATACGACCACTCAACAAAAAAATTCATCTAAGTCCCACAAACTTTGAACCTCCTAGACAAAGTCTCTAAGAAGAGGAAAAGGACAAGAACCAGACACTTGCAAAGATAAATCCTAGTGTCAATAATCACAAGCAAGTTCTCAATAACACCAAACTATGGGAAAATGGAGGTGAACACAAAGTAAGTCCAACTAATAAATGCCTATGTTAGAGAACTATTCAGAGGATCTTATCCCACATCTCATTCAAAGAAAACCCAAGAGTTAAAGTACCTCCACACCTAGCACCGCTCAGGGCACAAGATAAGCAGACAAATCCCATGTCACAACCATTGTAGAGAACAAAGGTGCTACAGTCCACCAGTAACCCCTTAGCACTAAAATTGCTAACATACAAATGGGTGAGGAGAAACAAACCACCCACATCATAGCCCTTAATCTAAAGCCAGAGATTAGAGCACCCCACAATCGAATGAGAGCACAATGAAGCCTTACCATCAAAAAAAAAAATGTGAGTAGCCAAAAGCTTCACTCTAGACCCGACATCAACCAAGGACTCAACAATAAACTACCAAAAAACATAGAATGGGATCTTACAGGCATTTTCCCCATCATTGTCTTTGTCTCCCACTAATTTTCCTTTTGTATCTTTCACCAAAACCTTAAGGGCGCCTCCATTCCCACTGTGTGTGTGTGTGTGACAAGTTTTCTATTAAGTGATAAATATTAATTTTTAGGAATGCATTATGGAATATTTTTATGCATAGTATGAATTACTAGTTGAAAGGACAAGTCAATTTGACATTTCTACCTCTCATTTATTTATTGTGATAAGAATCTATGTTCAACAAATATAGACAACCTTATCAAAGTTTAGACCTATTATCCTATGCAACTCTTTTTATAATATTATTTCCAAAGTCTTAACCACTAGAATGATGGCTATTCTTCTGCTAATTATTTCTCCCAGAAAAATGGGTTTGTTCCTAGTAGGCACATTCTTGATTACACAATGGTTGTTCATGAGAATATCCATTCCTTATAGGCAGTGAAGAAGAAAGGGTTTTTTCTTAAGATGGATCTTTCTAAGGATTTTGATAGGGTGGAATAGGCTTTTCTTGTCAAAATTTTGAATGCTTTTTCTTTTGGAGAAAGAGTGATTCAGTTTTTTTGCTAGTTGGTTTGTACAACTAGTGATGTCGCTATTATTAATAGATCCTCGTCTCAATTCTTCAAACCCTTTAGGGGTCTTTGGTAGGGTAATAAAATATCTCTTATTCCTTTTACTATCATGATGGAGAGCTTGGGGAGATACATCTAGAGATTTTTAGCTGAAGGGAAACTTCAAGGTCTCAAGCCCACCTCTTCTAACTTGATTTTCTCTCATGAGCAATTTGTGGATGATAATATCATGATGGGAGCAATAACTGTGAAATAAACTAAAAATATTAAATTAGCTATGAACAAATATGAGGCAGCTATGAGATAAAGGATTATAAAATATAATAAAAGCTCTATGTTCTTTGTCAATACCCTGTTTGATAGAAAAACGAAGATTGAAAATATTTTGGGATGTAACATTGCAGAGTTCCCCTCCACCTATATTTGTCTTCCTTTGGGTCTCAAGTTGCCCGACTCCTTTTCGACCCAAATGCTAGATAGATTCAATAGAAATTTGGCTAGGTGGAAAGGGCCTTTGCTGAGTCTTCTTGGAAAGGTTCTCCTCCTCAAGTCCACCCACTAAAACCTTCCTATTTATGCTATTAGCCTATTTAAAATCCCTTCTAAATTTTCTGAGGCCATTAAAAACATTTGACAACATTTTTTGTGGTATGGAGTTGAAGAAAAAAAGTGTATTCCTCTCCTTGCATGGGAAAATGTCTGCAAACCCAAGAATTAGGGAGGCTTGGGGATAAGAACTATTAAACTGGTTAACAAAGCTATTTTAGCCAAACAAATTTGTAGACTCCTTGGAGAAGAAAAAGAATGGAGCTCCATTTGGAAAAAATATATATCTTTATGTTCAGCCCTCCAAGGAAGAACTTTTTGAATCTAATTTTACCATAAATGGCTCTACATATGGAACTCGAACCTGAAGGATAAAAATTTAGCCGCTGTAGGTAGACTGTGGATAAAGGGTAATGGTAGTAAAACTAGATTTTGGGAGGATCATTGGTTGATAGATAAACCCCTTGTTGAAAATCACAACTTAATTCTTAGGAGCAACATTTGCACAAATAGATTTGAGGAATTTGTTAAAGACAACTGAAGAATTAACAATTAGGTTTCTCTTTCTCAGATTGACCAATGTCTCTTGGGTATTAACATTCTATTTCCTCTAAGTTCATATCTATTTTCTTGAAGGATAGAATTTTTTGGGGAAGGAATCATGATGGAAAGTATTCAGTGGCTTTGGCTATATCCAGACAAATGGAGACTTCGGTTCCTCGACCGTTTTGGGCGACTACCTAGATGAAGAAGCTAATTCCTAAAATTAATATTTCCTTCTAGTTGTTTCTCTAGAATAGGCCCCTTAATTTGGATAATATTTGTAAAAGTGGATTTTATTTTCCTAATAGATGTTGACTTTTCTATAGAGATGCAAAATATGTTCTTCATATTCTTATCCACTATAGTTTTTCTTTTAAAGTTTGGTCTTCCCTTTTTGAGAAGTGGAATTTAACTTTGATTTTCCCTGACTCTTTGGAGGATTTTTTTATTAAATGGAAATTTCCTAGATTAAATCAAAAGTCTAAATATCCCTGGGACCTGGCAACTCCTCTCATGATTTGGAACATTTGGAAGGAATGAAATAATATGATATTTAGAGAGAAATTTTCTAAGCTTGTTATTGCAGTAGAAAAAAATCTTTAGGAGTTTGTATGAAATTCCCTACAGTCCTAATAAGGGTTGACCAAATGTTTTCAAATTATTATGACAAACAATGGATTAATTCTCCCGAAATGGTGATGACTTCTAATCCTAGGAATGAGGTTGTTTGGATGTTCCCTCCTCATGGATGGGTAAAGGTCAATTTTGATGGGGCTTCAAAAGGAAATCCTAGTCTTGCTGGATTTGGTGGGGTGATTAGAAACTCTTACAAAATTGTATTGCTTCTATGGTGGGTCCTTTGGGCATCCAAACTAGTCACTTTGATGAAGCTATGGGAGCACTAAAAGCTATCAAGCTGGCTAAGGATCTAAATTTTGATAATTTGTGGATTGAAGGTGAAAGAGATATTAATGATTTAACTTCACATGCTTTGTGGGTGTATTTACCTGATAGCATTGGTAGCCTCTAAATTTTTTCTTTCTACAGTTGTGAGTTAATCTCTGATTACGTGAAAGACTTGAACCTGGTGGAGGAAATTGGCAGTGGTTTTAGGAGAGACAAACCTGACAAGTACAGTAAGTAGAAAAATGAGCCACCAGTTTGGAGAAAAATGCATAAGGGTGGGTTCACTCCATTCATGAACCGTCTTCATGGGTATGAAAAAAGAAAAATAAAGAAAGTGATGGCGAAAATTGAAAAAAATTGGGATAGTAGTTTCTTTATCCTGTTTGGCTGAAAGTTTGAGCTCTTTGCTGATCTTATCATGGAGGTTTCTGGGCTCCTAATTAAGGTACAAATTTTTACCAAGATAGAAAGTTTTTTTGATAAGGTAGTTAAGTCCTTCCCTAATTCTGATGATGACAGGGAAATTCTTAGTAGGCCAGTGTCGGGTTATTATTATCCTGACAAATTGAAAAAAATATGGAAGCTTGTTCTTACCATTATTATAGAGTACATATTTGTTGATGGTCATTTTAATAGGGCCCATACCTACCACTTTGTGTTGTTAAACCACTTTAGGTTTAAAAAACATATGTCTTTTCCTTATTATCTCCATTGCTCTCTTTTTTATAGTCTAGATAAACACAAGAAAATTGCAAGAGTGTCTGTGCTGCATAATGGTCTTATTCCACCCATTTATGAGCACTGCAATCTATTGTGGCAAAGGATTCTTTGAATTGTCTTCTTTCCCCGGTTAAGGGTAAAACGAAGCATGATGGTTTCATTGGGGAGAACTTTGTCCATGGCTCCTCTAAGGTGGCAGGAAAAATTGAATCTCATTAAAAGGGCACAAAAATGAAAACCTTTGAGAGTGGAATGGACACTGAGGATGATGGTGATAAAGATTATGTTCCAAAAAAGGACCTAGGTTTGGAAAATGAGGAGGAGTAATACAATGTCGAAGAGACCAAGTACGAGGAAGACACGGATTCTAGTGGGGAAAAGGAGGAAGAGCAGGAAACTAGTGAGGAGAAGGAGGAGGATGAGAACACTGGTTGGGAGAAGGTAGACTTTCTTCAGGTGGTGCTATTTGATGATGTTATCTCTATAGCAATGAGATAAAAAAAAGTGTGGAGGGCCTTCAAGTAGAGACCTCTAAGGTGTCGCCTACTCCTTCTCTTAACAAGGCTCTGGCCCATGTTAATTATCTCTCTATGTTAAATAATGTGGGGGACTTCTCTTCCTCTCCTATGCTGGATAATTTGGAAGAAGCACAAAAAAATGTTCTCGACCTTCAGGTTGATTATGGAGACACCCCGGAGCAGAACATTCCTCCCTCTCCACGGGTATTGTTATCTAGGGAGATAAGAATAATGAGGAGGACATGGGTCTTCTAGATATCTTTGACAAGTCCAAGATGCAGATGGCTAAGGCCAAGTCTGAAATCGCCCACAAATTTGATTGATGAGCCTAGTTATTAAGAATCAGGATTTAGAGCGTAAAGTAAATTTTTTGTAGGTGACTTGGGAGAATGGGGCTGGGGATAATGTGAGAAAGAATATGCCTAACACTCTAGACAATAAAGTCTCTCCTCTCTGCAAGAAATTAGAGGATAGAAATGTCATGTTGAAGAAGATTCTTCAGATCAGCTATGAGGGTATGTGGGCCTTGGTAGAGAACCTCAATGCCTTGGTCAACATGATAGATTGGAACGAGCCAAATAAGCCATTGTCAATGTTAAAGGTGATACTGAGGATATTGCTACAATTCCTTCTAGTCCAGGAAAAAGAGTTCATGCTAGTCTCAAAAAGAAGGATATGACTACTTCCAAGGATATCACTGGTATTAAAGCAACTGTTGAGAAGATATTTGATCTTGGGGATGAGTTGGCTAAGATCCTGAAGGATCTAGCCTAGTATGGTTTTTGTCATGTTTCATTTTTGCTGGGTGTTTTGCGGGTTGGGTCTCAGCTGATTGTTTCTGCTGGTTTTAGTAGAGTGTTTTGTTTTAGTTGTCTTTATGCTTTATCTTCCGATTTTATGTTGTTAAGGGTTTCGGGTCACTTCAAAAGCTGATTTTTCTTTAATCCAAAACAAATGTAGACAAGCTTTTAGTCATGTGAATCTCAATATTATTATTTGATTAATTATTGGAGAAGGGTGATGTGGGAGAATAAATTTTCATAATCAATAAGATTTGAATTGCATTTGAGTAGATGAAAATCAATGAAAAAATAAAATATCATTTTACTTAATCATTTGATAAATAAAATAATAGTGAGATATTAGTGTGAAGAGGATAAATGATTAGGTGTCTACTACATGAAGTAACAATCTTTATATATTTAGGTCAACCCTTAATAAATAGGATGATGATACCTTATTGTTTTTATTGAAAGCATTACTACAATTAGTAAAGTGTCCCTCACAAATTTTTTTATTGACATTGTTATTAATACATAAAAGCAATGGCAATTATTATATATTTATTTGAATAAATATTATATTTATATATTTTTATTAAAATGTGACGATGCAAGTGTCCATAGGTAAGGCATAAGATCCCCATCATTTCAAAGTTTGTATGTATAATCTTTCTTTTTTAAAGGAAATATTCTTTTAGAAATGGTAAACAAACCTGTGTTCACTATCTACCCAAATCATGACTTTATGTCTTGTACAAAGTTTATTCCAATACATGTGAGACGTTGGAGTGGTTTGTTACAACACTTCTTCTTCTTACTTATTTACATATTTAAAATGGAATTACAATCAATATTGACAAAGATGGGAGAAGATTGTTATGTCATTATAAGGGTTGATTTTTATTATACATGCTATTCTTCTTGAAAAGACAGATAAATGACTAAATTAACATCAGATCTACATTCAAGGCATTTCAAGAAGCTAAAGGTTCGAGGTTAAAGTTATTTTATAGTCTACCACACCAGCCATTTGTTTTTAAGTCTACATATGGTGACAGTGATATGGAACTGCCTCATATTCCTTAAGGGAGACACCTAACTGCGCTACAAACCAAAAAGTACATATCCTACCCCGATAAGATTTAAACTTATGACTAATTAAAAAGTTGATCCAGGAAATCAAATAACCATGGGAGAAAACAATTACCCATAAAGTTGTGTATTCCCATTAACTAAGATAGATGAAGTTTAGACGAATAAATATGCCGAATTTGGTTCCGTTGCAATGTACTGTGACAAAGTTTTGATAGATTGAATGGGATAAGCCTGGCCCTCAATCCACTAGAGCAATTTAAAACGTTTCCTCAGCTTTTTGCTGCTACCTGTTTCGTAGTAAGACACATAATTCTAAAACTATACACTAAAATAAACAATTAGTGGGTCTGAAATAGACTAGACTCCAGGAATAAAGATTTTATAGGCACGCTTCTGTTTAAAAAAAAAAAAAGGATTGAGGAAATCAGCAATATTCCCTCGAAACTAGAGTTTGAATTCGGACTTGATTTCACAAAAGATCTAAAGTAGCAGCCTTTGCAACAATTTAAAGAAATATTTTATTTCATGACAGTTGTTACTGATCGCCAATGTCAAATTCAAGTGGACACGTATCACAATAAGCTTGGTCAAGTGGTTTACATCAGAATAATGATGGCTATTTAAATTATTTACGTCAGTATAATGATGGCTATCAAACCCACATGCTCCCAAGAATATTGTGTCTTCTGTCCAACGCATATTGTAAATTTTTCTTACAGTAAAGAAATAATCAGAGCTAATAGATATAGTAAAGTTTTTATTTATGGATTAGGGTTTGGTTAGATTGGTAAGAGTTTTCTGTGGTACTTGTGACTACTAGTAGCGAGGGCGTATTGTACAAGTGTCACTGGTCATTTTAAACAGTTTATCCAACACATTTCAGTTAATAAAAGTCCAGTGAAGTTTACGTAATAAAGTATATATGAACTTGAATTTGATTTGATTGGTAAGAGCTTTTTATGATAAAAGTGATGTTAGTGAGGTACCCAGCCCTCACCAATCAGATTAAAAAGTCATCAGATTAAAAATTTAATCATTCTTTCAGTGTTTTAATAAAGTAGTTTTCAGATTAAATGTATAACAGTCTATATATTTGTGTCGTATCATCAAGCTTGGCAATCCAAACTTAGTTGAAGGAAAGATCTATGCTGTGAGGTATACAAATTAAAATATGAGAAATATTACAGCCACTTATAGTTTAAGCTCTTCTTCAATATGGCATTCACCAGTTCCATATCTGTTCGGAGGAGTTGCAGCCATGATTGGACTTGTAGCCTTTTCTTTTATCATTCTTGTATGCTCCTACTTTAGGAAACCAAATGGTGCTGTTTCCCAAGATAGCAGTAATACAAGAAATGATTCGAGTTTTGATCAGAAGACTGATATGTTGAAGGATTTCGCATATTTATCAGAGAACGATAATGGTGAGAAAGTTGTTGTCATTATGGCTGGTGAGGAAATGCCTAGTTTCATTGCCAAGCCCTCTCCTGTGGCATTTGCAACATAGTAAGGACCTGAGGGAAAGAAAAATATGTAAATTCTTCTCTTCACACAATGCTTCGGAGAGACCAGGAGTTTTGCAGTTTATACTATTGCCATATATTTTGAGTCTGAGCTTTTGTAAAGCATGATCTCTTGCGGTTGTTATGGTTTCTGACATAGTAGTTGTACTACAGAGATGACTTGAAACTGCAATACAATTTGTTAGGTGCACAATTTCATACAGAGATCTTTGACAACAGAATTTGACTTCGATTTATTCGTTTTGAACATATGTAGATTTATTTGTTTTAACATGTTTTCATCTTAATCAGAAATATTTTAAAATCTAATTTTGTAGATTCACTAATATTTCTTTTGAGGAGAATTGGCTCACTAAAACATCAAACAAACATAAGCAGTTGCCATTAAATAGAAAACTGAAATCATCATATTATTTGTATTCCTCTTGCTTGTGTGAGGAGGAAGATGTATCAAAGGTAAAAAAACTTCTTTTCCCCTTGGGATCCATTGATAAGTTCAAAGAACTTTGATTATAAATATATGTATACCCCTTTTACAAACTTTTAATGGTTAACAGCAGTTACTCTCGCCACTGTCACTGCAGTCAGTACCTTATTGGCAGATTAGAAGCTTTATAAGCCCTGTTACTTTTTAATAAGATAAATAAGATGCTATTACGATTGCTCGACAAAAAAAACAGAAAAGAATTTTTCTGAGGACTGAGGACATTATTACGACATCTAATGGTTGTGGAGGTGAAGATTCCATGGAATGTATGTTGCTTTAATTTTTTTTCAGATGAATATGTGCATGGTGAAAAATTAGTAGGAAGTGATATACATATTTTTAAAAAAAATAAAAAGAAAAAAGAAGTCATTTGATACACTGTTTTTTGTTACTTTGTTTTATGTTGGACATTTTAAAAGTCTATGTTTAGTGTACAATTTTAGCATATTAATTTGTTTAATCACTATTATATAGAAATTTGAAATATATTCTAGATTTTCAACAATATCGTATTATAAATTACTTAAATTGATCATATTCATTTAATTAATTAATAATCTTCATCATTAGTTAAATAAATTGTATTCATTTAAATAATTAAAATATCTTCCCAAAATCACTAATTACATAAAATTTATTTATTCAACTATTCAAAATAAAAATTTCTTACTAATTATTTAATTAAATATTTATTCTTTAAGTAATCTAATCTAAATTAAAAATGCTAATCAACTCTACTTTCCTCAAGTTTTAAAAGTCTTATATTATTTTAAAATCTACTAAAATCCAAAAAGGATGTGATGCAAGAGTATCCATCCTATGAGAGAAGATTGCATCAACAAAAAATATTGTTTATTTTTAATAACGACTAAAATGATAGGGTTATTATTTTTACTAAGTTGACAATTGTGCATGTATGAAACTGAAAACATACCCTATGGAGTAAAACAAAAATATAAGGTGAAAGGTGAAAGAATCATCTCAATATCCTTATATAAAAGGTTTTGTTCTAGGAAATTTCTCTAATACAACTTCAAATGCAATTGTGAAGGCCCTAAACACCCTGTATGTGTTGGAAAGTTGGACAAATGTGGCAGAAAAAATGAAAGTTACACATTCCAAAATATTCCAGGGTGGTTATACTTTCCATGATAAAGAAGGAAACAAGAGATACACATGATAGTTGAAGGTGTAGATTGTTTATCTTAATTGCAAATTTTTGTAAAAAAAAATCCAATGTGGTTGCAGCCTATAATTTCTCTCAATGTTATATTTTCATTTAATTATGATAATAGAAAGAATGTGTTTCTTTCTTCCATTTTCTATTTATTTCTATGTTATTATATGTTTGGATTTGTAACCAGAGTACCCTTCATCAAATTTTATTAGACAATAAGTTATTATGTGTGTAAATAAATCGCCAAACATGTGATAGTTTGTAGTAGGATCATGGAGTAAATAAAATTTGATAATTTTGAGGAAACCATTCTATAATTACAGTGTTCATAGATGGATTGTATAAAGGTTATGTTATCCTACATAGGATTGTTGAAGATACTTACTCAATTGCGTATTTTCATTGATGTATACAAAAATTTAGTGATGTTACACAAATGTCTATACCTAAACCGAGCACAGTCAGTGTATGCCAAACTCTCTTGGGCATTGAAGAAGACTCATATATCAGCCAAGTGATTTTCAGTTCTAACCGAGTTTGTTTAGGAAATCCACTAATGGTCGGGCATTTAAGGATTACAGTGTTAATGGAGTTATATATTTAGTGTCAGCCGACTAACAACAGTTTACACTTTATGTTTAATTGGTTAAATGTAACTGACACTTTAGTTTTATTATTTATTTGGAAGGTTATTCATGCTGACTTGACAAGGCCTATCATATATATATATACAAGGTCAAGTTTGGATTGAATGTATGTGAGAAATGAATGAGTTATTTGATATGAAGAGTGAAGGTAAAATAAGATGGAATTATGATTAAGGACAGAACATCCAGACCGAGAAGCAATATAATAGTTGATCAGTGAGGATCCATTTTAAAGCTAGAGGAGAGATCTGAATCAGAAAAGACAGTTGCTTCTTCAAACAAGTCAATCCATTGTTACTCTCTAATAATTGTACCAGTGATCCAAATCTCTTTACAGAGTAGACTCAACAGTCTTTCATAAATCCTCTCATGATGTGACATTTCTATATTTATGTGTTTGAAGACCTCTAACAAGGCCACTCCTTATAGGTTGATTAAGTCCTCTAATAGGGTCATACCTAACAGTTTTTTTGTAACCATTAACAGGGTTGGCTCCTAAGAGGGCTCACTTCAGAAGAGTGAAAAATAGTAACTAGTAGCAATTGGTGGTTTTTCCAAATTGGGTTTCCATATTAAATCTTGGTGTCATATGTTTACATTTTATTTTCCTTATGCTTTATGTTTCTGCACTTATTTCTTTGTTAACTGAATAACACTAGAATATCTTTGCTAACCGAGTAACAGTGATAAGTTTGATTAACACATCTAAGGGACTTGGATTTTTTTTTGTGGTAATTGATTCACCTCTCCCCTCTTAGTTACTCAACTCATTTCCAAAAATTGGTATCAGATAATTTGGTGCTTTCAGCAAAGATTTTGAGGCCTAAGCTGAAGATCAGATATGTCTTACAGAAGGGAGATCCCCAAGCTTAAGAAAGACAACTTTGCTGCATGGAAATACTTGATGAGGATACATATATCTACTATTGGAAATACTGGTTTACAATTCTTGGATCAAAAATATGTAGAACCACTGAAACCTATGTCTGTGGATTAGATGGTGGACATGAAGAATCATAACATAATCATGATTGATATAGATTCTTCACTCAGCTATTCAAAATTTGATGAAGTCAAGGACCACCCTACTGCCTATGATATGTGGAAGAAATTGCATGATATCCATGGAGGAAATGACAATGTTAAGAGAGCCAAAGAAGAAAGTCTCAGAGGTCAGTTTGATCAGATGAAAATGAAATAAGGAGAAGACATTACAAAATATAGTGAAAGAATCAAGAAAAGTGTAAGTGCCATCAGAGCTGTCGATGGAACAATTGAAGACAAAAAAGTGGTTAGTAAGGTATTGATAACTTTACTTCCTATCTATGCAATTATATTTTCAGATATTCAAGAGATGATGTGCAGGAATGATATAACTCTAGATGCATTGGTTGGAAGGATAACAACTTTTGAGTTGGAAAATTTTGACAATTATTCTCCTAATCCCAACAATTTTGAGTCTTCATTCAAACCTAAATTAAACCTTGGTAAGATGGATATAAACTCAGAAGGAAAATAGATTGACAATGATAGTGATGATAATTCTAACAATGAAGATATAGAAATCATTGAAGCACTACTTGTAATAATAGCTTCCAAAGGAAAAGGATAGTACAAAGGAAGAATACCATGGATTTGATTTTCATGTGATGAGGTTGGTCACATTACTGCTAAGTGTCCAAACAAAGAAGACAAAGGTGAGAGAAATTTCAACAAGTACAATGGAAAGAAAGATTTAAAAAGCTATAAAACCTACAAGGAGAAAGGTAAGAAATCTTTTTATATTGCAAAAGATTTTGATAGTGATGAAGATGAAGATTAAATGGTTTACATTTCTATTAATGATGAGTCAAACAATGAAGATAATGAAAAGACTGCACTTTTCTCTCATATTATCAAAAATAACACTTGGATAATTGATAGTGGTTGTTCTCACCATGGGACTGGTGATAAAACTAAATTTGAACATCTTGAGCACTATGATGGTGGGAGTGTCAGTTTTAGGAATGATGAACCTTTCTATGTGAAAGGTAAAGGTTGTACTGCTCTAATTGAAGGAATCAAATGTTATAATGCTTATTGGGTTGAAGGACTAAGGAATAATCTACTATGTGTGGCACAACTAAATAACATTGGTTTCAAGGTAGATTTCATGAATGGTAAGGCCAAGCTCATGGATGGTAAGGGAAACCTAGTTGGAACTAGTAGGCAAACAAAAGGTAATCTATTCTATCTTGATCTCACTGAAAGTTAATGTTTTATTGCACTAGTAGAAGAAATTTGTTTATGGCATAATAGATTGTGTCATATGAATTTTGATAATGGGGTCAATACAAGAAAGAATAAAAGAGTAAGAGGTACTCCTATTTTGAAGAAACCTGAATTGGCAATATGCAAACAATGTCAAATTTGGAAGATGGGCAAAACTATTTTCAAGAGAAAGAATTACAATACTGAAGAAGTCTTGGAGTTAGTGCATACTGATCAGTGTGGACCAATTGTAACAACAGGTTACATAGGAGAAAAGTGTTTCATTCTATTTGTTTATGACCATTCTAGAATCATGACTGTTATGTTTCTTAAAGAAAAATAAGAAGCTTTTTAGAGGTTTAAGTGGTACCTTGCCAGAGTTGAGAAGGAAACATGAAAGAAACTTAAATGCCTAATATCTGATAGAGGAGGTGAATTTATTTCTAAAGAGTTTAATAAATTCTGCAATGAAAGAGGAATTAAGAGACAAGTATCTAGCCCAAGTACACTACAACAAAATGGGATAGCAGAAAGAAGAAACTGATCTATTATGGATTGTGCAAGAACCCTGATGATTGAAAATAATGTTGCATCCAAATACTAGAAGGAAGCTATTAGCACTACAATTCACACCTTGAATAGAGTTCAACTGAAGAAAGGTATTGAGAAGACACAGTTTTAATTATTATATAGATATAAACCCAATGTTCGTTATTTCAAAGTATTTGAAAGTAAATGTTACATCTTGAAGGAAGCAAGAAATGTAAAATTTGATGTAAAAGGTGATGAAGGTATATTCCTAGGTTACTCTTGTAAAAGAAAAGCATATAAATGTTTGAATCTTTCTACTCATGAATTCATAGAAAGTGTACATGTAAAGATTGATTAGTTTTCAGAGAGAAGTGAAGAATAGAGCAGTAAAGAGCCTGAGGACTATAAAAAAAATTGTGTATTATGAACCTGACACTATGCCTAAGACACAAGCAATGGTGATTGGAAAACAATCATGTCAACCACTAAATTCATCAGCACAAACCTTGTTGCGACCTGTGCAACCTGAGCTGCTAACTGTTGAAACAGAGTCACAGATAGAGGCAACCGAGTCTCAGACTGAAGAAACTAGATCAGAGATAGAGGGAACTGAGTTGCAGATAGAGAGACCCGAGTCTCAGACAGTGGAACCTGAGTATCAGTTAGAATAGAAGAACAAAATATTTGAGCATGGTGAACCAAGTGGAGAAAGCCCAGAATCAAAGAGGAAGGAACCTGTACTTGCCAAATATGTAAGAAAGCATCATGTACGTGGGGAAATAATTGAAGATCATACAGAAGGTATAATGATAAGAGTCAGAAATGAATATTGGTAAATAGCTATCCCACCAAAATGTAAAATGAGGATTGAAATAGAGATATGTTTATTAAAAATGTATTAAGAAAGAATGGTTGGATTGATTATTAATTATCTTGAAATGTAGTGTTTGGAATAGGAAATGTGTTGATGTATAAATTGCTCTTTGAGTTGCCTAGATTTTATTGAATTCCTTAACTTTAATTGAATTGAATTGTATTTATTGTGTATTGCAATTGTGATTAGGGAGAAGATAAGATGTTCCTCTTTTATACCCAAATGCACAAATGGGAGATCCAAGTTGATCAACCCCAAAGAAGAGCTAATACACAAATGAATCAACTATTTGGAAAGGAGAATAACAAAGGAGATACCTTAAATTTTTTTAATTATATGCATAGAAATTATATATGATAGTAATTGAAGAAATAGAAGAAATGCACTAACCTTGAAATATTGCAGATCAAAGAATTCTATTTTCTGAAGTCTGTATTGAGTTTCTGGAAACACTGACAGTTGATTCCAAACCAGAATTCAGAGACAAATAAAACCTAGAAATCTTTTTCCCTTCCAATGTCATCTTATGAAAAAGGTTGACCTTGACCCACAAATGTCAACCCTAACCAAATAATGTCGACCCTAACCTGCACAAGTCTAACAGAAAATCTATTCCCGTCGTTTGAAAGAAAGCCAAAAATGGTATCCAGATCTGGTCTCAAATAAACTATTATGTACCTATACCTGCAAGAAAAAGGGGATTGTTTGTTTTGAGGGAGGGGTTTTCCTTGGTCAAACCCCGGTTTTGGAATTAACCTCAAATATATGTAATTGAAATTGCAGAAATGGACAAAGTAAATGCATAAATTAACTTTGCTTGACAAATTCCTTGTGGTGGATTCAAATCCTTGAATCCACAAGTATGCCTCAAAATGTGGAATGTAGAAAGGTAGGATGTCTTCAATATCTTGCTTTTAGATCTCCAACACCAAGTCTTGAATGGGTCCTTGAATTTGGAATAGGCTTGGAGGAAGGTGGATGGAGAGATCACCAAAAGGGCACTATGTAGCTTCAATCCATCAATGGCCTCCAATGGATCTCCTTCATGAAAATGGACACTTGAATGAATGGATGCTTGCTTGAAATATTTCTTGATTGCATGCTTGATGATGTTTCTCAATTTCTCAAGGATGCATAGGCTTCAATAGAGAACTTAGTATCGCTTAGAAGACATAGAGAAAATGAGAGAGAAAGCTTCCCTTTTATATGAAATTGATGAAGGGTGCTCCCCTTAATGCCACAAACACATAACAGAAACAGAGAAACAACAACAATTTGCAAGAACAGAAAATGGGCTTCTTATTATCTCCACAAATGTGGAATTACAAACTTTCAG
>MU225916.1:1822396-1836981 GCA_018584345.1 Thuja plicata
ACTAGACCTGATCTAGCCATGAAACTTTACTGGCAAGCTGATATGACTGAGATGAACCTTCACATGCAAAATCAGAACATTCCGAGTTCGTATGGCCAACTTACTAAAAATAGCAAGTTTCCATAAACAGCAGCTTTGCACAAGGTAGCCCTTATTGAAAAGAAAACAGAAATATTTTTGGGTGATGCAAGATTGCCCTTACACCCAGGATGCTCCTGCATCAGAAATTAGGGCACAATCTTCCAAAAAGGCCTCCATAGGAGGATTAAATTCCCATTAAAGCCTTTAAACCTAGGAGAGGAGCTATATTAAATATAATTTAGTAATCAATTCTTTGGAACCCAAAACATCGAACCTGGAAGCGGGAAATACTTTTTGCAAAGGTTGACCTCCAAAAAATATGAGACCCTAGGATCTAAACCCTTGGTCAAGGTCAAGGTTGACATTGACCTAGGTTAGGGTCAAGGTTGACTTTGACCTAGGTTAGGGTCAAGGTCGACATAGACCTAAAAGGTTGACCCTGACCCTGAAGCCCAGGATCACCAGTCTGCAGTTTAGAATGGGGAAATCAGGCTAAATAGGAGTGGAAAGAGGGATAGAATAGGGGGAAGCCATGTCAAGATCAAGAACCCATTCAAGGAACTTGTCATTACCATAAACCACTTACTCCGAAGGCTAAACATGTCTACAATGGAAGTGCTTCCATTTTATAACTATACATTTAGCCCCCACTTTAGCAAGAGTATGAGCTCAACACAAACTCTTGGTAAAGGAGAATATATAGAAAAGACAATCTTAATGGACCCAAAAGGGATAGAAAAACCCTCAAGCCCCCAAGGGACTTAAGTCTTTACCCACCCTAAGATCATGATAAGAGAGACATCACTTATTTAAGAAGAGAGAAAAGGTGTGATTATCTCACCCAATGAGAACTTATGTCTCATTGTGAACCACACAAAAGGCATAACTGGAAAGATGGAATTGAACTTCCTGGTGAATGTGGCTACTCACTAGTCAACCCATTAGGGAGATCCATTCTTAAAGGGATCAAATTATTGTAAATTGAAAACTGGCAGAATCAATAGCTCCGTGTAAATTTAAACTGGAGGGACCAAGAGATCCAAAAAAGTAAAAATGACCATGCTTTAAGGATTAGTTTCTTTTAATCGATAAAGAGAAAAGTTTTAAATTTTGAAAACTATATACAAAAGAACACAAGAGGGATCTACCTAATGTGGGGTCAGTATGATCATAAGATAACATGTATATAGAAATATAATATTATTGCAAATGAATTGACATCATTCCCCAAAGAAAGTAGAACTACAATCACAAAGGAGGAAAGAAACTTAAGATTTACATAGAGGAATCTTTTCAGACCACAACATGGAGACCAAAAAGAATTAGTGCTACCATGTCCCAGATCCAAGCACATTATACAAGGAAAATAGTTACAAACAATATCACAAGTACAACATAACATGAAACAACATATAGAAGAATGTAGATAAATATAGAGGAATTGAACAATAGGTTTGATTCCTATAACACCTTGGACCAACAATGTAACAAGGGTTGTATAAAATAATCTAACAAACATTTAAAAAAACAAATTATGGGGGAAGCACAATACAACATACAACCCATAAAGGGCTACCTTAAAAGATGAGCCAATCAAGCATGTTGTCAACCTTCCCCATCTTGGTTTATGTTATTTAGAGTAGGAGGGAAACTCACAAGAGGGACTATATCAATTACAGTAGGAATGATAGCCAGTTCCAAACAAGGATCCTCTTGAGAATCATAATGTTCATTAGTGGGTGTATTTTTTAATTAAGTTGATAGCATATGAGGTAAATCATTATCAAGATCAAGGGTTTCATATTCATCACTAAGATCAATAGGATCATCGAGAGTGTCCTCCTCATCAAGGTTGATTGAAATAGGATCCAGGATGTGAATAGGATAATAATAATCATTCGTCTTAACATCATGAACATTGACATCCAACGCATCGGGCATAGGTTGATCAAAGGTAGGTAATGAGTTTCAAATCATAGAAGCACTGGCTCTAGCATTAGCTCTACGCTTCTTACGACATTCATTAGCAGATTTGTTACGCTTAACCTTATTTGGCACATGTTGAGAACTAGGAGGAATAAAAATAGGTTCCTTCACAAGTTCGATAGGAGGATTCTCAATAGGTTGTAATGGAAGAGTAGAAGTTTGATCAATTTTATTAGCAGCAATAGATAAAGGAGGTATTGCAGGAGTAGGCAAAAGACCACGGTTGGAATCAATCTGAGGAATACTTAACTCATCAATTTTGTTATGTTTGTAAGCTTGATAGGAGCGAAAGAGATGACCAGGGTGAGAAGGACATGAGTTAGGTAATGAGGGCCAAATAAAATTGAGAGTAGCACAATCTCTTGGCCTAGAAGGTTGAAACAAACTATGATTAATCAATTTGACTTCTCAATTATGAATGAACTTAAGACATTTATGAATGGGAGAAGCAATAGCATGCATAGCAGTTATCCAAGGTCAACCAAATTTGATTTGGAATTGATGAGAAGTAGGAATTATGATGAAGGTAGTATCTATAACCTTACCACAAAGTTCTACTGGTAGGCTAATAGAACCAAGTTAGGATAAAGAAATTCATTACAAGTTTGGATCCATGCATCGGACGAGTCATAAAAATCATGTTGTAAGCCTTTCATAAAAATATTATCTTCAGTAATGAAATTTATTAATGATGTGGGATCAACTAGATAGCCACAAGTAGGTATCTTAGTAATCCTAGCATAAATATAAAGGGGACAATCAGGAGCCTTAATTGTTTCAGAATCATCAAAGATAATTAAAAGTTCCCTAGGTCGCTTATGCTTAGTTTGTTTGTGAGTTTTAGGTGGTGTATAGTCAGAAAATGGAAGCACTTCCATTGTAGACATGTTTATCCTTCTGAGTAAGTGGTTTGGGGTCATGGAAAGTTCCTTGAATGGGTTCCTGATCTTGACATGGCTTCCCCACTATTTTGTCCCTCTTTCCACTCTTGTTTAGCTTGATTTCTCCATTCTGGACTGCAGATTGGTCATTTTGGGCTTCAGGGTCAGGGTTGACCTTTTCGGTCTATGTCAACCTTGACCCTGACCTAGGTCAGGGTCAATCTTGACATTTACCAAGGTCAGGGTTGACCTCGACCTTGACCGAGGGTTCAGATCCCAGGGTCACATAGATTTTGGAGGTCGGCCTTTGCAAAAAGTATTTCCCACTTTTGGGTCGTCTGTTTTAGGTTCTAAAGCATTGATTCCTAAACTATATTTAATATAGGTCCTTTTCTAGTGGCATGGGTCTAATTAGAATTTAATTATCCTATGTTGGCCTCCTTAGAAAATTGTTCCCTAATTCCATATAAAAGGGAAGCTTTTTCTCTCATTTTCTCTAACTATCAACTAAGTCTTCTAAGCATCAAGAAGTGATACTAAGTTCTCTATTGAAGACTATTCATCCTTGAGAAATTGAGAAACATCATCAAGAAAGAAAGCATTCATTCATTCAAGAATCCATTTTCATGAAGGAGATCCATTGGAGGCCATTGAAGGCCTTTTGGTGATCTCTCCATCCATCTTCTTCCAAGACTCTTCCAAATTCAAGAACCCATTCAAGACTTGGTTTTGGAGATCTACAAGAAAGAGATTGAAGATATCCTTTCTACATTCCACATTTTGAGGTGTACTTGTGGATTCAAGGATTCAAATCTGCCGCAAGGAGCTTTTCAAGCAAGGTGAATTTATGCATTTACTTTGTCCATTTCTGCAATTTCAATTACATATATTTGAGGTTAATTCCAAAACTGGGGTTTGACCAAGGAAAACCCCTACCCCACAACAAACAATCTCTTATTTCTTTCAGGTACAGGTGTAGAACAATTGATTTGAGACCAGATCTAGATACCTTTTTCAACTTTCTTTCAGACTGTGCAAACAGAGTCACTTTTGGATCTGTGCAGGTCAGGGTCAACATTATTGGGTTAGGGTTGACATTTGTGGGTCAAGTTAAACCTTTTTCATAAGATGACATCAGAATGGAAAAATATTTTTGGGGTTTGTTTGTCTCTGCATTTCAGTTCGGCATCAACTGTCAGTTTTTCTAGAAACAATCTACAGACCTCAGAAAACAACATTCTTTGATCTGTAATATTTCAAGGTTAGTGAATTTCTTCTGTTCCTTCAATTACTATCATATTTAATTTCTATACATATAATTAAAAAAATTTAAAGTATCCCATTTTGTTATTCTCCTTTCCAAATAGTTGATTCATTTGTGCATTAGCCCTTCCTTGGGGTTAATCAACTTGGATCTCCCATTTGTGCATTTGAGGATAAAAAGAAATATCTTATCTCCTCCTTAATCAATACAATTCATTCACATCCCAATCAATAATCATAATAATCATTTCATTTTTACATTTTGGTGAGATAAAATACAAACCCCATTTCTTACCTTACATTTTGGTAACATCTATTTCTTATGTTACATTTTGGTGAACCCGCGATAGACAATTCTTTCTTTTTGGTGTTAGATTTACATTGTTTATTCTAGATCTTTCATTTTCTTTCCAATTGCATTTCAATTCATTTAATCAAAGTTTTGTGTTAGTTCATTTGCATTGTATTGGTGTATGAGCTTTACCACATCTAGTGCTACTTATAGTATCCCGGTTAGAAGAAGTCGTAGACTTATGGGTTCCTTTGATCTGGAGTCTTCATCTCCTTTCCTTAGGATCCCGTATGATAATTTAATAACTCATGATTCCAATCCTTCCATGGAGCATAACTCTTCTCACTCATCTCATGATGAAGATGATGCTTTAAGGGTTCCTCCTGAACAAGTGCAAAACCTTTCAACCGAACTTGATAAAAAGGGAAATTGGCTTATCCAAGAAAACCATAATCAAGATTCTATCCAAGCTATAGAGGCTCTTAAGAAAGGTCTCCGTGATAATGATCAAGGTGTTAATTTCTTGCATAATATTACTACTCTTGTGAATTTGAATGTTAAGCCTTTAACTCAAGAAGCTCAAGAGTTAGGGGTCACACATATTGTCACTAGTTAGGACCTTCTTCTATTCCTCTACCTCATATTCCTACTTATACTGCTCCTTTGATAACAACTTCTCTCCCAAGAACACCTATTCCAGCGAGTGCTCCACCGGTATCTTTACCCACCTCACAACCTTCATATCATAGTGTGCCTTTTACTTATACTAATCCTATTCCAACTATGGTCCCTAATGTTCCACCAGTTGTGTCTTCTATTCCTGCTACTTCTTACACTTTTTCTAGTGTTCCTAATATTGCTATGCCACCTATTTCCTCTAATGATTCTACAATTATTAGTTTGGCTCAAACTGTAGCATCTTTACAACAGCAACTTGCATCTTTAACTCAATCTAAATTTAGCATTCCTACATGTGATATGGGTAGTCCTTTATCTCTAGATATCATTCGTGCTACTGTCCCTCAGCAAGCTGATATGCCTCATCTTGAGAATTACAATGGTAAAGGTGATGTTGTTACTCATGTTAAAACATTTCAAATCCTTTGTAGTGATTATGCTCATGACCATAGGATTTTAGCTAAATTGTTTGCTACAACCTTTCGAGATAAGGATTTACAATGGTATTGTTTCTTACCTCCCTATTCCATTGATTCTTTTCCTAAACTTGCTAATTCCTTCATTCAACAATTTCAAAATAACATTGGAACACAAGTATCCTTATCTGATTTAATGCATTGTAAACAAAACACTAAGGAAAAAATAACAGATTTTATTGGTAGATTTAAGCATTTGCATGCTCAGATTTCTTATCATGTTCCCGATATTGATATTCAATATATGTTTATTTCAAATTTACAAAAAGATATTAGGGATAAAATTCTGCTTACAAAATTTACCTCCTTTCAACAATTGTGTGTAGCACTTCACCATTATCAATTACAAGTGATTCAGTTTGAGAGAAACACTCCAATGGCTCCTGTTCCAGTTGATAAGGGTGACAATGCTCCTAATCCTAATAAGTTTTATAAACCTAACAACTATGTCAAGATTAATAAACAAATGAATACGGTTGCTGATCAAGTTGCGGCTAAATCTAATAGTCCTCCTACATCCACTACTTTCCATATGAATCGTACATTTACACCTCTCTCTAAAACTTTGCATTCTATAATGAGTAGGTTGATAAGTGCTAGTATGATTACTTTGCCTCCTATTCAACCTCTTCTTCCTACCATGATAGCTTCAAAATCCATTGATTCTAAAGCTTTCTACCAATACCATCGCCAGAATGGCCATGACACTAAAAAATGTTACTCTCTAAAGCATAAGATTCAAGACTTAATTGATTCTAAAGCTTTGTCTGTTGATAATTTTGATGGAAATGGGAATAAATTTGTTTTTTCTCCTAATCAAAACCTTCAAATCTATACCAATCCTTTACCTACACATGATACTAATACTATAGCTCAACCGTCTTCTATAGACGTTGTTTTTGATTCAAAGATGGATGATCTTAATAACATTGTTAATCATGTGGAGAGTGTTGCACCATCTAGACTTATTTTTTGAGATCCTTCACCTCCACTTCAACATCCAATTCTACCTAAAATTCAAAAACAAACCAAGGATAAGTGACCTAGGGAACTTTTAATTACCTTTGATGATTCTAAAATAATTAAGGCTCCCGATGGTCCCCTTTATATCTATGCCAAGATTGCTAAGATACCTACTCATGGTTGTCTAGTTGATCCCATATCTTTAATCAATGTCATTACTGAGGAAAATCTTTTTATGAAAGGCTTACAACGTCATTTTTATGACTGATCTGATGCATGGATCCAAACTTGTAATGGATTTCTTTATCCTGCACTTGGTTCTATTGACTTACCGGTTGAACTTTGTGGTAAGGTTATAGATACGACCTTCATCATTATTCCTACTTCTGATCAATTCCAAATAAAATTTGGTTTCCCTTGGATAACTGCTATGCATGCTATTGCTTCTCCCATTCATAAATGTCTTAAGTTCATTCATAATGGAGAAGTCAAAATGATGAATCATAGTTTGTTTCAACCTTCTAGGCCTAGAGATTGTGCTACTATCAATTTTCTTTGGCCTTCAATACCTAACTCATGTTCGCCTCACCCTGATCATCTTTTTCATTCATATCAAGCTTACAAACATCGCAAAATTTCTGAGTTAAGTATGCCTTGGATTGATTCCAACCGTGGTCTTTTTCCTACTCCTACAATATCTCCTTTATCTATTGCTACTAGTAAGATTGATCCAACTTCTACTCTTCCATTACAACCTATTGAGACTCCTCCTATAGAACTTGTGAAGGAACCTGTTGTTATTTCTTCGAGTTCTTAATATGTGCCAAATAAAGTTAAACGTAACAAATCTGCTAATGAACGTCGTAAGAAGCATAGTGCTAATGCTAGAGCCCATGCTTCTATGATTTGAAACTCATTACCTACCTTCGATCAACCTATGACTGATGCATTGGATGTTAATTATCATGATGTTAAGACAAATGATTATGATGATCCTATTCGCATCTTGGATCGTATTTCAATCAACCTTGATGAGGAGGACACTCTCGATGATCCTATTGATCTTAGTGATGAATATGAGACTGTTGATCTTCATAATGATTTACCTTATATGCTTTCAACTCAATTAATAATTACACCTATTAATAAGCATTTTGATTCTCCAGAGGATCCTTGTTTGGAATTGGCTATCATTCCTAATATATTGGATATAGTCCCTCTTGCAAGTTTCCCACCTCCCCTAAATAGCATAAACCAAGATGGGGAGGGTTGACAACATGCTTGATTGGCTCATCCTTTATGGTAGCCCTTTTTGTGTTTGTATGTTGTAATGTGCTTCCCCCGTAATGTATTTTTCTAAATTTTTGTTAGATTATTTTATACAACCCTTGTTACTCTGTTGGTGCAAGGTGATAAAGGAATCAAAACTATTGTTCCATTCCTCTATATGTATCTACATTCTTCTATATGTTGTTTCATATTATTTTGTACTTGTGATATTGTTTGTAACTATTTTCCTTGTACAATTTGTTTGGATTTGTGATGTGGTAGCACTAATTCTTTTTGGTCTCCATGTTGTTGTCTTAAATGATTCCTCTTCATAATTATTAAGTTTCTTTCCTCCTTTGTGATTGTAGTTCTACTTTCTTTGGGGAATGATGTCAATTCATTTGCAATAATATTATATTTTCTACGTGCATGTTATATTATGATCATACTGACCCCACATTAGGTAGATCCCTTTTGTGTTCTTATGTATGTTTATTTTTTATTTCCCTTGATTGTCTTCCTTTGGGGGCATCTTGCAGTGGAAACGTAATCTGTAGAGTTGCTGATGTTTCTGTTAAAACCATTGCTCCTGTTAAAGTTTTAGAAATGAATTTAACGTGGGGGTATACACTCTACTCACTTTTTACACACACACACACATTCAAGATACTTTTCAAAGATATAAATTTTTTTTCCCTTTATGGATTAAAAGAAACTAATCCTTAAAGCATGGTCACATTTTTACTTTTTAGGATCTCTTGATCCCTCCAGTTTAAATTTACACGGATCTCTTGATCCTGCCAGATTTTCAATTTACAATAATTTGATCCCTTTAAGAATGGATCTCCCTAATTGGTTGACTAATGAGTATCCACATTCACTAGGTGGTTCAATTCCATCTTTCTAGTTACACTTTTTGTGTGGTTCACAATGAGACATAAGTTCTCATTGGGCGAGATAATCACACCATTTTCTCTCTCTACTTAACTAAGTGATGTCTCTCTTATCAGGATCTTAGGTTGATAAAGACATAAGTCCCTTGGGGGCCCGAGGGTTTCTTTATCCCTTTTGGATTCAATAATATTATCTTTTTTGTATATTCTCCTTTACCAAGAGTTTGTGTCGAGCTCATACTCTTGCTAAAGTGGGGGCTAAATGTATAGCTGGAAAATGGAAGCACTTCCATTGTAGACATGTTTATCCTTCTGAGTAAGTGGATTGGGGTCATGGAAAGTGCCTTGAATGGGTTCCTGATCTTGACATGGCTTTCCCCCTATTCTGTCTCTCTTTCCACTCCTGTTTAGCCTGATTTCTACATTCTAGACTGCAGATTGGTGATT
Source organism: Thuja plicata (assembly GCA_018584345.1). Taxonomy (NCBI): domain Eukaryota; kingdom Viridiplantae; phylum Streptophyta; class Pinopsida; order Cupressales; family Cupressaceae; genus Thuja; species Thuja plicata. Next base: position 1,831,626 of record MU225916.1, read on the forward strand.
CTGGGCTTCAGGGTCAGGGTCGACCTCAACCCTGACCTAGGTCAGGGTTGACCTTGACCTTGACCCAGGATTCAGATCTTGGGTAACCTAGGTCAGGGTCGACCTCAACCTTGACCCAGAGTTCAGATCCCGGGGCTCACAGATTTATGAGGTCAGCCTTTGCAAAAGGTATTTCCCACTTTCGGGTCGGCTATTTTGGGTTCCAAAGCATTTATTCCTAAAATATATTTAATATAGGTCCTTTTCTATGGGCATGAGTCTAATTAGAATTTAATTATCCTATTTTTGCCTCCTTAGAAGATTATGCCCTAATTACATATAAAAGGGAAGCTTTCTCTCTCATTTTCTCTAACTATCAACTAAGTCTTCTAAGCATCAAGAAGTGATACTAAGTTCTGTATTGAAGCCTCTGCATCCTTGAGAAATTAAGAAACATCATCAAGAAAGAAAGCATTCATTCTTTCAAGCATCCATTTTCATGAAGGATATACATTGGAGGCCATTGAAGGATTGAAGCTACATGGTGCCCTTTTGGTGATCTCTCCATCCATCTTCTTCCAAGACTCTTCAAAATTCAAGAACCCATTCAAGACTTGGTGTTGGAGAGCTACAAGCAAGAGATTGAAGATATCCTTCCTTTCTACATTCAACATTTTGAGGTGTACTTGTGGATTAAAGGATTTGAATCCACCACTAGGATCTTTTCAAGCAAGGTGAATTTATGCATTTACTTTGTCCATTTCTGCAATTTCAATTACATATATTTGAGGTTAATTAAAAAACTGGGGTTTGATCAAGGCAAACCCCTTCCCCACAAAAAACAATCCCCTTTGTCTTGCACGTACATGTGTAGAACAGTTGATGTGAGACCAGATCTAGATACCCTTTTTGGCTTTCTTTCAGACTGTGCAAACAGAGTCACTTTCAGATCTGTGCAGGTCAGGGTCGACATTATTGGGTCAAGGTTGACATTTGTTGGTCAAGGTTGACCTTTTTCATAAGATGACATTGGAACGAAAAAAATATTTCTGGGTTTTGTTCGTCTTTGCATTCCAGTTTGGGATCAACTATCAGTTTTTCCAAAAATAGTCTACAGACCTTAAAAACAACATTCTTTGATCTGCAATTTTTCAAGGTTAGTGCATTTCTTCTATTCCTTCAATTACTTTCATATATAATTTCTATACATATATTTAATAGAATTTAAGGTATCCCCTTTTGTTATTCTTCTTTCCAAATAGTTAATTCATTTGTGCATTAGCCCTTCCTTGGGGTTAATCAACTTGGATCTCCCATTTGTGCATTTGAGGATAAAAAGGAATATCTTATCTCCTCCTTAATCATTACAATTCAATCACATCCCAATCAATAATCATAATAATCATTTCATTTGTACATTTTGGTGAGATAAACTACAAACCCCATTTCTTACCATACATTTTGGTAACATCTATTTCTTATGTTATAGGTGCAATTGGAAGTTGAAGTGGCAGTGAAGGATCTTGAACAATAAGTTGAGATGGTGCAACACTTTCCACAAGATTAGCAATGTTATTAAGATCATCCATCTTTGAATCAAAAAAAATATCTATAGAAGATGGTTGAGCTATAGTATTAGTATAATGTGTAGGTAAAGGATTGGTATAGATTTGAAGGTTTTGATTAGAAGGAGAAATAGATTTATTCCCATTACCATCAAAATTATCAATAGACAAAGCTTTAGAATCAATTAAGTCTTGAATCTTATGCTTTAGAGAGTAACATTTTTTAGTGTTGTGGCCATTCTAGCAATGGTATTGGCAGAAGGATTTAGAATCAAATGATTTTGAAGCTATCGTAGGAAGAAGAGGTCAAAATAGAGATATGTTTATTAAAAATGTATTAAGAAAGAATGGTTGGATTGATTATTAATTATCTTGAAATGTAATGTTTGGAATAGGAAATGTGTTGATGTATAAATTGCTCTTTGACTTTCCTAGATTGTATTGAATTCCTTAACTTTAATTGAATTCAATTGTATTGATTGTGTATTGCAATTGTGATTAGGGAGAAGATAGGATGTTCCTCTTTTATTCCCAAATGCACAAATGGGAGATCCAAGTTGATCAACCCCAAAGAAGGGCTAAAACACAAATGAATCAACTATTTGGAAAGGAGAATAACAAAGGAGATACCTTAAATTCTATTAATTATATACATATAAATTATATATGATAGTAATTGAAGAAATAGAAGAAATGCACTAACCTTGAAATATTGCAGATCAAAGAATTCTATTTTCTGAGGTCTATATTGAGTATCTGGAAAAACTGACAGTTGATTCTGAACTGGAACGCAGAGATGAATAAAACCTAGAAAAAAATTTCCTTTCCAATGTCATCTTATGAAAAAGGTTGATCTTGACCCACAAATGTCAACCCTGACCCAATAATGTCGACCCTGACCTACAAAGGTCTAACACAGGATTTGTTTGCACCGTCTTAAAGAAAGCCGAAAATGGTATCCAGATCCAGTCTCAAATCAACAATTATGTACCTATACCTGCAAGAAAAATGGGATTGTTTGTTTTGGTGGAGGGGTTTTCCTTGGTCAAACCCCAATTTTGGAATTAACCTCAAATATATGTAATTGAAATTGCAGAAATGGACAAAGTAAATGCATAAATTCACCTTGCTTGAAAAATTCCTTGTGGTGGATTCGAATCCTTGAATCCACAAGTATGCCTCAAAATGTGGAATGTAGAAAGGTAGGATGTCTTCAATCTCTTTCTTGTAGATCTCCAACACCAATACTTGAATGGGTTCTTGAATTTGGAATAGGCTTGGGGGAAGGTGGATGGAGAGATCACCAAAAGGGCACTATGTAGCTTCAATCCTTCAATGGCCTCCAATGGATCTCCTTCATGAAAATGGATACTTGGATGAATGGATTATTGCTTGAAATCTTGCTTGATTGCTTGCATGATGATATTTCTAAATTTCTCAAGGATGCATGGGCTTCAATAGAGAACTTAGTATCGCTTAGAAGAAATAGAGAAAATGAGAGAGAAAGCTTCCCTTTTATATGAAATTAGGGCACAATCTTCCAAGAAGGCCTACATAGGAGGATTAAATTCCCATTAAAGAATTTAATCCTAGGAGAGGACCTATATTAAATATAATTTAGTAATCAACGCTTTGGAACCCAAAATAGTCGACCTGGAAGTGGGAAATACTTTTTGCAAAGGCCAACCTCCAAAAACTGTGAATCCCCAAGATCTAAACACTGGGTCAAGGTTGAGGTCGACCTTGACTTAGGTCAAGGTTGAGGTTGACCCTGACCTAGGTTAGGGTCAAGGTCAAAATAGACCTAAAAGGTTGACCCTGACCCTAAATCCCAGGATCACGAGTCTGCAGTTCAGAATGGGGAAATCGGGCTAAATAGGAGTGGAAAGAGGGACAGAATAGGGGGGAAGCCATGTCAAGATCAAGAACCCATTCAAGGTTCTTGTCATTACCCCACACCACTTACTTCAAAGGCTAAACATGTCTACAATGGAAGTGCTTCCATTTTCCAACTATACATTTAGCCCCCACTTTAGCAAGAGTATGAGCTCAACACAAACTCTTGGTAAAGGAGAATATACAGAAAAGACAATCTTAATGGACCCCAAAGGGATAAAAAAACCCTCAATCCCCAAAGGGACTTAAGTCTTTACCCACCCTAATATCATGATAAGAGATACATCACTTAGTTAAGGAGAGAGAAAGGGTGTGATTATCTTGCCCAAAGAGAACATATGTCTCATTGTGAACCACACAAAAGGCGTAACTGGAAAGATGGAATTGAACTTCCTAGTGAATGTGGCTACTCACTAGTCAACCCATTAGGGAGATCCATTCTTAAAGGGATCAAATTATTGTAAATTGAAAACTGGCGAGATCAAGAAATCCGTGTAAATTTAAACTAGAGGGATCAAGAGATCCAAAAAAGTAAAAATGACCATGCTTCAAGGATTAGTTTCTTTTCATCCATAAAGAGAACAGTTTTAAATTTTGAAAACTTTATACATAAGAACACAAGAGAGATCTACCTAATGTGGGGTCAGTTTGATCATAAGATAACATTTACATAGAAATATAATATTATTGCAAATTAATTGACATCATTACCCAAAGAAAGTAGAACTATAATTACAAAGGAGGAAAGAAACTTAAGATTTACAAAGAGGAATATTTTTGGACCACAACATGGAGACCAAAAAGAATTAGTGCTACCATGTCGTAGATCCAAGCACATTATACAAGGAAAATAGTTACAAACAATATCACAAGTACAACATAACAAGAAACAACATATAGAAGAATGTAGATACATATAGAGGAATTGAAAAATAGGTTTGATTCTTGTAACACCTTGCACCAACAATGTAACAAGAGTCATATAAAAGAATCTAACAAACATTTAGAAAAACACATTATGGGGGAAGCACAATACAACATACAACCCAGAAAGGGCTACCATACAGGATGAGCCAATCAAGCATGTTGTCAACCTTCCCCATCTTGGTTTATCTTATTTAGAGTAGGTAGGAAGCTCGCAAGAGGGACTATATCAATTACAGTAGGAATGATAGCCATTTCTAAACAAGGATCCTCTTGAGAATCACAATGTTCATTACTAGGTGTATTTGTTAATTGAGTTGATAGCATATGAGGTAAATCGTTATCAAGATCAATGGTTTCATATTCTTCACCAAGATCAATAGGATCATCGAGAGTGTCCTCCTCATCAAGGTTGATTGAAATAGGATCCAGGATGTGAATAGGATAATCATAATCATTCATCTTAACATCATGAATATTGACATCCAACGCATTAGGCATAGGTTGATCAAAGGTAGGTAATGAGTTTTGAATCATAGAAGAATGGGCTCTAGCATTAGCTCTATGCTTCTTATGATGTTCATTAGCAGATTAGTTATGTTTAACCTTATTTGGCACATGTTGAGAAGTAGGAGGAAAAACAATAGGTTCCTTCACAAGTTTGATAGGAGGATTCTCAATAGGTTGTAATGAAAGAGTATAAGTTTGGTCAATTTTATTAGTAGCAATAGATAAAGGAGGTATTGCAGGAGTAGGCAAAAGACCACGGTTGGAATCAATCTAAGGAATACTTAACTCATCAATTTTTTGATGTTCGTAAGCTTGATAGGAGCGAAAGAGATGATCAGGGCGAGAAGGACATGAGTTAGGTAATGAGGGCCAAAGAAAATTGAGAGTAGCACAATCTCTAGGCCTAGAAGGTTGAAACAAACTATGATTAATCATTTTTACTTCTCCATTATGAATGAACTTAAGACATTTATGAATGGGAG
>MU225916.1:1849859-1868666 GCA_018584345.1 Thuja plicata
CTATGGAGAGGGCAGTGATAGTGCAAATTACAGTAAAGAGTCACTAAAGATGCAACAAGCAGCTTATTTGCCTGGTAATGGGGTGAAGTGCAATTAAATACTTGAGGGTATTCATATTATTTGTGAATTATTTGGAACTAGAGATTCCCTCCGCATCATATAGCTTGGATAAAATCTTGATTATGGTTTTCTTGGATAAGCCAATTTCCCATTTTATCAAGTTCGGTTGAAAGGTTTTGCACTTGTTCAGGAGAAACTCTTAAAGTGTCATCTTCATCATGAGATGAGTGAGAAGAGTTATGCTCCATGGAACAATTGGAATCATGAGTATCAAATTGTCATCTAGGATCCTAAGGAAAGGAGAGGAAGACTCAGGATCAAAGGAACCCATAAGTCTACGACTTCTTCTAACTGGGATACTATAACTAGGACTAGATGTGGTAAAGCTCATACACCAATACAATGAAAATTAACTAAGACAAAATTTTGATCTATTGAATTTAAATGCAATTTTAGAAACAAAAGAAATGCAAGATCTAGCATAAACAATGTAAATCTAACACCAAAAAGAAAGAGTTGTCTATCGCGGGTTCACCAAAATGTAAGAAATGAATATTGGTAAATACCTATCTCACCAAAATGTAAAAGGAGGATTGAAATAGAGATATGTTTATTAAAAATGTATTAAGAAAGAATGGTTGGATTGATTATTAATTATCTTGAAATGTAATGTTTGGAATAGGAAATGTGTTGATGTATAAATTGCTCTTTGAGTTGCCTAGATTGTATTGAATTCCTTAACTTTAATTGAATTGAATTGTATTGATTGTGTATTGAAATTGTGATTAGGGAGAAGATAAGATGTTCCTCTTTTATTCCCAAATGAACAAATGGGAGATCCAAGTTGATCAACCCCAAAGAAGGGCTAATACACAAATGAATCAACTATTTGGAAAGGAGAATAACAAAGGAGATACCTTAAATTCTGTTAATTATATGCATAGAAATTATATATGATAGTAATTGAAGAAATATAAGAAATGCACTAAACTTGAAATATTGCAGATCAAAGAATTCTTTTTTCTGAGGTCTGTATTGAGTTTCTAGAAAAACTAATAGTTGATTCTAAACCTGAACGTAGAGACAAATAAAACCTAGAAATATTTTTCCATTCCAATGTCATCTTATGAAAAAGGTTGACCTTGACCCAGAAATGTCAACCCTGACCCAATAATGTTGACCTTGACCTGCACAGGTCTGACAAAAAATATGTTCGCGCCATCCAAAAGAAAGTCAATAATGGTATCCAAATCTGGTCTCAAATCAACTATTTTGTACCTATACCGGTAAGAAAAAGGGGATTGTTTGTTTTGGTGGAGGGGTTTTCCTTGGTCAAACCCCGGTTTTGGAATTAACCTCAAATATATGTAATTGAAATTGTAGAAATGGACAAAGTAAATGCATAAATTCACCTTGCTTGAAAAATTCCTTGTGGCAGATTTGAATCCTTGAATCCACAAGTATGCCTCAAAATGTGGAATGTAGAAAGGTAGGATGTCTTCAATTTCTTTCTTGTAGATCTCCAACACCAAGTCTTGAATGGGTTCTTGAATTTGGAATAGACTTGGAGGAAGGTGGATGGAGAGATCACCAAAAGGGCACTATGTAGCTTCAATCCTTCAATGGCCTCCAATGGATCTCCTTCATGAAAATGGATACTTGGATGAATGGATGCTTGCTTGATGATATTTCTCAATTGGTCAAGGATGCATAGGCTTCAATAGAGAACTTAGTATCACTTAGAAGACTTAGAGAAAATGAGAGAGAAATCTTCCCTTTTATATGAAATTAGGGCACAATCTTACAAGGAGGCCTACATAGGAGGATTAAATTCCCATTAAATCCTTTACCCCTAGGAGATGACTTATATTAAATATAATTTAGGAATCAATTCTTTGGAACCCGAAACAGCCGACCCAGAAGCAGGAAATACTTTTTGCAAAGGCCAACCTCTAAAAACTATGAGACCCTAGGATCTAAACCCTGGGTCAAGGTTGAGGTCGACCTTGACCTTGGTCAGGGTCAAGGTCGACATAGACCTAAAAGGTTGACTCTGACTGTGAAGCCCAAGATCACCAGTTTGCAGTTCAGAATGCAGAAATTAGGCTAAACATGAGTGTAAAGAGGGACAGAACAGGGGCGAAGCCATGTCAAGATCAGGAACCCATTCAAGGTGCTTTTCATGACCCCAAACCACTTACTCGGAAGGCTAAACATGTCTACAATGGAAGTGCTTCCATTTTCTGACTATACAATAAGTAACAAACTTAAATGTACATGCTTGCTTAGAGAAATTAAACCTAGTTCCGTTAAAGATGCATTGAATGATGAAAGTTGGACAGAAGCCATGAATGAAAGATTGAGTAGATAGAAAATAACAAAACCTGGACTCTTGTACCTAAACCAAAAGACAATAATGTGATTGGTACTAAGTGGGTTTTCAGAAAAAAGATGAATGGAAAAGGTGAAGTTTCTAGAAACAAGGCAAGATTAGTGTGTAAAAGATATGCTGAAGAAGAGGGTATTGATTATGGACAAACTATTTCTCCTATTACAAGAATTTAAGGAGTCATAACTCTTACGGGATATGTAGTACATAAAGGATTCAAGGTATACCAAATGGATGTAAAATCTGCATTCTTGAATGGAATTCTGGAAGAGGGAGTCTATATTGAGAAACCTGAAGGTTTTTTTGGTCCTACCAAAAGGAATATGGTTTGCAAATTGTACAAAGCCTTGTATGGATTGAAGCAAGCTCCTAGAGCTTGGTATGAAAGATTGCATGGTTACCTAGTAAGTATTGGATTTTAGAGAACAAATGAAAATAGTAGCTTGTACATCAAAGAAGGACCTTAGAGAAAGATATTATTAGCAAAGATATTTGTTGATGATATAGTCTTCACTAGACATGATGATTTATGCAAATCATTCTTTGAATCTATGAGTAAGTAATTTTAGATGTCTATGTTTGGAGATATCAAATTCTTTGTTATTTTATAGGTTCATCAGATGAAGGATGGTATCTACATTACCCAGTCTAAATATATCAAAGAGATACTGAAGAAAATTGGAATGGAAGATTCTAGACCAGTTGGAACACCTATGTCTACTAGACATAATTTTTCTAAGGATGAACACTCAAAGGAGGTAAATAAGACTACCTATAGATCCATAATTGGTAAATTTCAATATGTTGTTCACACTAGACCTGATATTGCATTAGCAGTTGGTATTGTTGCAAGGTTTTCAGCTGATCCTAGAGAAAAGAATTTGATGGCTATCAAAAGGATTCTGAGATATCTTAAGGGCACTAAAGATTATAGATTATGGTTTAATAAAGGAGGAAAATTTGATTTGAAGACTTTTATTGATGTCGATTAGGTAGGAAGTGTTGATAACAGAAAGAGCACAAGTGGTGGAGTGTTCTTTCTTGGTAAGAGGTTAGTCTCTTGGACCAGCAAGAAATAGAATTGCATTTCTCAGTCTACAAGATAGGAAAAGTTTGTTTCTACAGTAGTGACTTGTTCAAATATCATATAGCTCAAACAATGATTGTCAGGTATGAAGGAGGAAATCACAGAACCGGTTATTATCTACTATGAAGACACTAGTGATATTAACATTTAAAATAACCTTGTGATGCATACTAAGACTAAGCATATTGAAATAAAGTATAATTTCTTGAGAGAATTGGTTGAGGACAAGGAAGTGAGGTTGGAATATGTGAATACTATAGAAAAAATTGCAAACATATTCACAAAACATTTTCCTAATGATGCATTCTTGTATCTTAGAGGAAAGATAGGAGTGATTCCCCTAACTGAGGCTCACTAATGGACTGATTAGTTATGCATAGAATGAGCTACAGTAAAGATCTAACAAGTTGATATAGATTGTCAGAGCTTATTGCATATGAATCAGTACATCAGGTACACTAAAATTTCATTGGATAGAGTCTTTGGAATTTGGATGTCATGTCATGCTAAAGAAATCATTAAAAGTAAATATTATGGAGAGAGGGAGAAATTTTATCAGAAACAAAGATTGATGTAAGAGGGAGAAATTTATATTTCAGTGATTGTGAAGATAGAGGAATTTGTCTGGATGAGAATTAGAATGAAGCTAAGGAAATTAATAAAAATTTATCATTTTTTCTTTTGCTCTATAATTCTTTGTATTATGACATGTTGGGTTTCCATCAATGCCAAAGAGGGATATTATTGAAGATAATTATGCAATTGTGTATTTTCATTGATGTATACACAAATATAGTGATGTTACACAAATATCTATACCTAAACCGAGCACACTCAGTGTATGCCAAGCTCTCTTGGGCATTGAAGAAGACTCATATATCAGCCAAGTGATTTTCCTTTCTAATCGAGTTCACTTGGGAAATATAGTAATGGTCGAGCATTGAAGGATTATAGTGTTAATCAAGTTATATATTTAGTGTCAGTCGACTAACAACAGTTTACACTTTATGTTTAATTGGTTATATGTAGCTGAAAGACTTAAGTTTTATTATTTATTTGGAAGTTTACTCAAGATGACTTGACAAGACCTATCACATATATACAAGGTCAAGTTTGGATTAAATGTGTGTGAGAAATGAATGAGTTCTTTGATATGAAGAGTGAATGCTAAAAAAGATGGAATTCTAATAAAGGACAGAACATCCAAGTCAAGCTACAATAGAATATTTGATCAGTGAGGATCCAGTTTAAAGCCAGAGTAGAGATCTGAATCAGTAAAGACAATTACTTCTTCAAACATGTCAATCCATTGTTATTCTCTAACAATTGTAGCACTGATCCAAAACTCTTTACAGAGTAGACTTAACAGTATTTCATAAACCCTCTCACAAGGTGACATTTCTACATTGAACTATTTGAAGACCTCTAACAAGGCCACTCCTTACTGGGTGATTAAATCCTCTAACAGGGTCACACCTAACAATGTGTTTTGTAACCTTTAACAGGGTTGGCTCCTAACAGGGCTCACTTTAGAAGAGTGAAAAATAGTAACTAGTTGTAAATTGTGGTTTTCCCAAATTGGGTTTCCACATTAAATCTAGGTGTCATCTATGTACATGTTATTTTCTTTAAGCTTTATGTTTCTGTGCTTAATCACTAAAGGATAATCACAATGAATATCTTAAGATTGTCTTTTTAACTAAGTAACAACAAAATATCTTTGTTAACCTAGTAACAATGATAAGTTTGATTAAGACATCTAAGGGACATGGATTTGTTTTTGTGGTAACTGATTCACCCCTCCCCTCTAAGTTAATCAACTCATTTCCAAAAAGGATGAGGATCATGGTAGATATTGGGAGGTATATTAGGCTATTAATATCAAATAATACTATTAGGAGGATTAGGAGTTATATACTTGTATCCTTAGATGGATTGGGATTTTGACACATAGATGAAGGGATAATTCAATATTGACTTTGTATCTCTTGGTTTATATGTTGTATTTCTTATTATAAATGAGTGTATAAAAAATTTAGATATAGGGACTGAGTGGGTAGTTGACTATTGAAGATAAGAGGAGGGAGCTCCAATCATTATATATCAGAAGAAATGAAGCCTCGCACTACAAATATTTTAAATAAGGATGAAATATGCTGGAAAAGGAAGCAGAAGATGGGGACATCTTACACATTAAATATACATGGTAGGTGAAGTAATTTTTTTGTTGTCCAAAGTATGCATGAATACTTTTTCCCTATTTTAATTCAATACTAATCAAAAGGGGGGAATGGATTTAGATATAATGAGGAAAATGAGATGAAGGATATTTATAGGATGTAGATAATATGTATTGCAAGAATAAAATAATCATTTTTCTATAGGATATTTATCAAAATGATATATCAAAAGCAATGATGGATTTGGATAGGATTAGGTATGTGGCATGAAGGATATATGGATGTAAGGGAAAAAATGATGTTAATTGAATAAGAGTGTTTTGATACTCAAATCACTTATCACTTTACCTTTAATGTTTAGAGTGGAGGGAAAGATAATATATTCCCTTTTATTCTTAAATGCACAAAGGAGGAATCTAAATTGATCAACCCAAAAAGGATCAATGCATAAGTGAATCAATCTATTGGAAATAAGAATAAAGAAGGAGATCCTAGGTTTCCCTCTTAAAATGTGGTGTGAGTGAATATAAATATGTGATAAATTTAGAATTATTATGGATTAGAATTGAAATGAATGATAGAAAAGTACTAACCTTGAAATATTGTAGATCAAAGAATGTTGTTTTCTGAGGTCTGTACTCTGTTTCTGGAAAAACTGAAGTATGATCCAGAACCGGTATGCAGAGACGAACAAAGCCTAGAAATATTTTTCTGATTTGATATTATCTTATGAAAAAGGTCAATCTTGACCCATAAATGTTGACCCTGACCTAATAATATCAACCTTGACCTACATAGCTCTAACAGAAAATTTGTTTGCGGATCCTGAAAGTTGGCTGAAAAGGGTATCTAGATCTGGGTTCAAATCTACGGTCCTGAACTTGAACTTGCAAGAAAAAGAAGTTTGTTTGTTTTGGGGGAGGGGTTTTCCTTAGTCAAACCCCAATTTAGGAATTAACCTTGAAATAAATAATTGAAATAAGAATGCTAGCAAGTAGTAAAATTGAATCTAACAATGAAGCTATGATATTGAATAGACATGCAATTGTAATTCTAATGTAGAAAAATATGTAAATATGAAAGCATGGACTTTAGAAACCATAAACCTCCATGATTATATGCATGGAATCCACCTTGAAGAGAGAATGATAGATTTTTGAGGATGCACAAAGGACCTTGAAGGAAGATCACACCATCATGATGGCTAGATCTAGGGCTTGAATGATAAATCTTGAATTCTTGAACCAAATCCCTTAAAATGGCTTGAAAGATTGAATCCTTGATCTTCAATGGAGAAATTTAATTCTTGAGATGAATACTTGAACACCTTGAAACCTTGGAAACATATAAAAAAATGGATTCTTGAACTTTTTCTTGATGACTTCTTATCACTTAGTTGATGGTTAGAGGAAATGAGAGGTGAAGGCTTCCTTTTATATGAAACTAGGGCACAATCTTCTAAGGAGGATAAAATAGGAGAATTAAATTCCAATTAGACCCATTCCCCTAGAAGTCGACCTATATTAAATATAATTTATGATTTTTCACTTCGAAACCCAAAACAGCTGACCCAAAAGTGGGAAATAACTTTTTTGAAAAGACCGACATCTGGAAACTATGAGACCCCAAGATTTGAACCTTGGGTCAAGGTTGAGGTAAACCTTGACCTAGGTCATGGTTGAGGTTGACATACACCCAAAATTTTGACCCTAACCTTGAGGTCAAAAACCTCAGATCTATAGTCTAGGATGCCAAAAACTGGATGGAAAGAAGTGGAAAGAGTGGCAGAACAGGGGGAAAGCCAGGTCAAAGTCAGGAACCCATTAAAGGTGCTTGATATGACCCCAAACAAATTACTTAGAAGGATAAACAAATCTACCATGGACGTGCTTCCATTTTCCAACTATACATTTAGCCCCCACTTTAGCGGGAATATGGAAATCGAACATGCTTTCGGTAAAGTTAGAAGAAAGACACTGGTGGATCGCAACGAGGTAGAAAATCACTAGGTAAGGGAAATGAGTCCTTAGACCAAGGATTCTAACTCAAAATACATGCATAAAAGCTATGAAAAATAGAGAGCAATCAATCATAGAAACATACATGACTACATAAGCAAGACAAGAGCAACACTATAGATAGCATAGCTTCATGATCTAATCTTACTAGCATGAAAGAGAAAAGAGAGAAAAGAAAAAGTGATTAACTTGCCTAGTAATATGCCCACCTTACCATGAATCACCAAGGAGGGAGAGACCAATAGGTTCACCCATAAACTATACTTGTAATTGTAAATGCGTCTTCTGACGGCTTTTGAAAATATCCATAGATCCACATTCTTGTATCACTATGGAATATACAATGCATGTCCATTCAGGATTTAGCAACTTATGTACGTTACCTTTCAAGGATTTATCATATTGTAAAATAAAAGGGTTCATATCTCTTAAGGATTTAGAAACTTATATGCGTTGGCTTATGAGGATTTAGCAAAAATAAAAGTAAAAATGCGTATCTCTTCAGGATTTAGCAACTTATGTGCATTACCTTCTGAGGATTTGGCATGCTGAAAAATGTAAATTAATGTAAAATATAGTACAAGGGAGACCCTATATATGCCCCCCTCCTTATCATGACTACCCACTAGCAAGGATAAGGAAGAGAAAGAGGATACCTACTGCACAAGGTAAGGAGATATCCAGCTTAACAACAATGTATACCATATCCTTAGCGAAGAGTCTTGACCCTTACATCCAAGAACATAGATAATTGTGAAATGGATATGTCACTTAAGGAAAAAAGATCCTCAAAAGGGAAGAGATCTTATCATCAATATCCCCACCATAGAGGATCTCTTAGGATAAAAAGTCATCTTCTAAAGAAAAGAGGACCAAAGATTTGATCATCTAGCCCCCTGTGATGAAGAGGAAGAGGAATCTTGGAATGAAGGAGTAAAACTCTAACCCAAAGCAAAAGGAAATAGTTTATCAAAACTATAGTTTGCAAAATAAAGAAGATGTGATGACCTAGGACAATCACCTCCCATATAAGAGGGTATCCATAGTAAAAAACATACATCTTTATAAGGAAATAATGTTATATGATAAAAAAAAATGCCACTAAGATAAGGAAAGTAGATCCTTAGATAGAGGAAGAAAGAAAATACCTTTCCCCCCAAGGGTGAAAGAAAGGGATATATCAAATTATATTAAGAAAGGTTGTTGTAGAAAAGAGATATCATGCAAGAAGTGAGAATGTAACCCTTGTGAGGGATAACACATTATTTAGTTTCAAAGGTGAGAGATTTATCAACCATTGAAACCCAATGTCAAACAACAAAATAGGTTATAATCAAGGACATAGATCCTCAAAGTAAACCAAAATTTTCATGTATGATGGATATCACATAATAGATAAATATTTCTTAACCAAGGGAAAGTGGATCACGAAAAGACAGAAAAGAAAGAAATGGCATCCTTGCCCCCAAAGTGTAGGAACAAGGATGAAAGGGGACCTATTATATCGCTCACAATACTATGCAATACAAGAGCCCCCAAAGATTAGGCTAACATTGTTTACATAATATGGAGTTCCATAATAGGAACATAAATGTTATTTAGAGAAAATAGGATTGAAATATAACTCATTGCCACATGATATATAAATAGCTTTACTATCAATGAGTTGCCTAATCTTATGATGTAAAGCATGAAATTCATTAGAGTGATCTTGAAATCTATAATAGAAACAAAAAGGAAGAATCTTAAAGTATATACTATGTTTCTTTTTGTGTTTAGGTCTAGTAATTATCTTAGCATGAAGGAGTTTAGGCAGAACAACCTCCTGGTCAAAATCCTTCATAGGGTCATCATGTTTTGAAGTGTTATTTGAGATGTTGGTAAAATTGCTATGTTTCCAAGGATTAAATTCCAATCCATAGGAATTCTCATGCCTCTTATTCTATAAGGGTATTTTAATTCCATGTTTATGCTGAGTACATCCTTGATTATGGAATCCCTATTTAAATAGTAAATGATAACTATGACCATAACAAGAATCCATATGAAAACAAGTCAATTGAACTTCAGTAGTCACTATGTCATCATCAGTATGTTTGATAGATTCACAAGAAGGAAAAATAAAGGAATACATCCTAGGAGAAGATGTGGTAGGAGCTTGATTATCCATAGGATCATCACTAAGAGGGAGAGCATTAAGGGAATTCAAATCATTTTCTGCTAATGCCTCATCACTAGAAGGAATCCCAATTAGAGGTATTGTATTAATAATGTTATCTTCTTTCTCTAAAATGGCCACATAAGGGGAGTATGTTTTAGAAAAAGAGTCATCATCATGTATTAATATGTCATCCATTAATAAATCACCCTCTTGTATCAAAGCATCTTCACCGGGAGGAGATAAATCAATGTCTTTATCCAAGGGTTCATCCAAAAAAGTAGAATCATCCATAATGGCTTCATGAGGAAGAGATTAATCAACATCCAAATCAAAAGGTTCATCCCAAATAGGAGGATTAGCCTCCCTATCAATAAAGAACATTTTAGGAGCGCCTAAAGCTTGACCCCTAAAGGGGGAAGAATTATATTCTAAAGTAGGCTTATATAAAAGACATATATTAGGAGAAGAAGTAACATCTATCCTTAACTCACTTCTATGCTAAAGGTCAATTGAAGAGATTGTAGAGGAGGATAAAATAGGAATAGGATCAATGGAGATCTCATTTGAACAAATTTCATCTTCACTTCCATATACGTCAATAGGGGATCTATCCTCTTTAGCAACAAAAGCCTCATCAAAGTATTCAAAACAAAATCATACATGTTGAACACAATGAAAAATGTAAATGTTTTTGTATTTTTAAAGAAATTTTGTGATTTTTATGAATTTTTAAATATAAAATAAAACCTAATTCTATATTCATGCAAGATATAATATTAAATGCAAATCTAACACCAAAAAGAAAGAGTTGTCTATCGCAGGTTCACCAAAATGTAAGGGAAAAAATGATGTTAATTGAATAAGAGTGTTTTGATACTGAAATCACTTATCACCTTACATTTAATGTTTAGAGTGGAGGGAAAGATAAGATATTCCCTTTAATTCTTAAATGCACAAAGGAAGGATCCAAATTGATCAACCCAAAAAGGATCAATGCATAAGTGAATCAATCTATTGGAAATAAGAATAAAGAAGGAGATCCTAGGTTTCCCTCTTAAAATGTGGTGTGAGTGAATGTAAATGTGTGATAGATTTAGAATGATTAAGGATTCAAATTTAAATTAATGATAGAAAAGTAATAACCTTGAAATATTGTAGATCAAATAATGCTATTTTTTGAGGTCTGTACTCTATTTCTAGAAAAATTGAAGTATGATATGAAACTGGAATGCAAAGACAAACAAAACCCAGAAATATTTTTCTGATCGGATACCATCTTATGAAAAAGGTCAACCTTGACCCAGAAATGTTGACCCTAACCAAATAATGTTGACCTTGACCTACACAGGTCCGACATAAAATCTATTCACAGATCCTGGAAGTTAGTTGAAAAGGGTATCCAGATCTGGGTTCAAATCCATGGTCCCAGACCTATACTTACAAGAAAAAGAGGTTTGTTTGTTGTGGGGGAGGGGTTTTCCTTATTCAAACCCTAATTTAGGAATTAACCTTGAAATCAATAATTGAAATAAGAATGCTAGCAAGTAGTAGAATTGAATCTAACAATGAAGCTATGATATTGAATAGACATGCAATTGTAATTCTAATGTAGACAAATATGTAAATATAAAAGCATGGACTTTAGAAACCATAAAAATACATGATTGTATGCTTGGAATCCACCTTGGAGGGAGAATGAAAGAGTCTTGAGGATGCACAAAGGATCTTGAAGGAAGATCACACCATCACGATGGCTAGATCTAGGGCTTGAATCATAAATCTTGAATGCTTGAACCAAATCCCTTCAAATGGCTTGAAAGCTTGAATCCTTGATCTTCAATGGAGAACTTGAATTCTTGAGAGGAATAATTGAACACCTTGAAAGCTTGGAAACATATAGAACAATGGATGCTTGAACTTTTTCTTGATGACTTCTTATCACTTAGTTGATGGTTAGAGAAAATGAGAGGAGAAGGCTTCCTTTTATATGAAACTAGGGAAAAATATTCTAAGGAGGCCAACATAGGAGAATTAAATTCCAATTAGAAACATGCCCCTAGAAGAGGACCTATATTAAATATAATTTATGATTTCCCACTTTGGAACCCAAAACAACCGACCAGGAAGTGGGAAATAATTGTTTTGAAGAGGCCGACATCTGAAAACTGTGATACCCTAAGATTTGAACCCTGGGTCAAGGTCAAGGTAAACCTAGACCTAGGTTAGGGTCAAGGTCAACCTTGACCTAGGTAAGGGTTGAGGTTGACTTAGACCCAAAAGGTCAACCCTGACCTTAAGGTCAAAAACCTTAGATCTACAGTCGAGGATGCCAAAAATTGGATGGAAAGAAGTGGAAAGAGAGGCAGAATAGGGGGAAAGCCAAGTCAAAGTCAAGAACCCATTCAAGGTGTGTGATATGACCCCAAACCACTTACTCGAAAGGCTAAACCAGTCTACCATGGAAGTGCTTCCATTTTCTAACTATACAATGGATATGATATAAAAGGTAACAGTTTCTAAAGGATGATGGATTTAAATAGGATGATTTGGTAGGATATCATGGATAATGGATGTCCCCAAGTATAGATTTCATGATGATAAAATATTATGCATGACCATTTTTTTAAAATTTCATCATAGTACTTACCTAATATGCCATGAGAAGCTACTTTTAACACTCGATATATGATTGTTCATAACTTCTTTACTTTCTTTGTTTTTATTTATTTATATTTCTTAAATAGAATGGATGGATAATAATTTGATGGTTCATAGGCAGATCAAGGACACATATTTTTGTTTTCTCGCATGATTTCTCTTGAAAAAATATATATTAGATAATCTTGATTAGAAGTATGCACCATAATGTTTGTACACCAATAGTAATAGAGTTGAGTGGATCAAGGAGATAGAGAAGGATAAGGATCTATGTGAATGAATAGATGATAGGGATGGAAGGATGAAAAATATATGGTGGATAATAGATGGGTAGTTAAAAAATGATTGTGGACTTTTGGGATATAGGGGCCAAAATTGGATTGGAAAGATGAATGATTTGGCTTTCAAATATAATGGCTGAAAATGCATTTATAGGTTAGGGGTTGTGGGTATTTGGATTAAGAAGGATAGATTTTGATTAGGAATGTATAGGAGGATAAACAAAATATTGAGCTTGGCATTTAAAACTATGAAAAAAAAGATTTATTATGATTTAATTAGGGTTTAATATAGATTTATCATGGAGACCTAACCATTTTCCTTTCAAATACATGTTTTTTTTTAAATCATTTTTCCAATAAGATAGCTACTAGCTTGAAAATGAGGTGTGTGCATGATTTGAGGGGGATATAAAATGTAGAATAACTAATAGGATCATGTAGTAAACTGAATTGGATAATTTTGTGGGTCCCATTGGATAGGTATGGAGTTCATAGATAGATTATATAAAGGTTATGATATCCTACATATGATTAGTGTCATGATAGAGATTGTGAAGTATGTTAGGCTATTAATATGGAATAATATGATGAGTAGGATTTGGAGGTATATTTGATTCTTCCAATAGATTAGGATCATGACATGGAGATGAAGGATACTTTGATCTCAAATTTAGAGGGGATTATAACAAGGATGATAGAGTATTTCTTCAGCTTCATTAAGAAGGGAATTATTAGAGGGAGTACGAGATTATGTGATAAAGGGAGACTCATTCTTGAGACAAAAGATGATCATTGAATTAAGAGGGTAAAAGTACAAACATGTGTGACACTTTATGATAACTATCCAGTTCTGGCCAAAATGGTTTTGACTAAACATGGTCAAGATGAACACACATGGCATCTAAGTTGTGCCAGATGGCGTAAATGTGGAAAAATAGTTTCGGTTGAAACTAGTCTGACTGACCCATCCAGACCAAATCACCTATGCTGGAAACACCAAAAAACTATATTAACTTGAAAAAAGGTTAAGCCTTTCTTTTGCATTGTAGCGGCTTCCAAAAATCTTTGAGTGCAGAGGAACTAGGACTATCTTTGACTGAAAAAGGTTAGTGGGTTTTTGTCTTCAAAATTTAGTGTTTTTCATGTAGTTGTTTAGGTGGTTTTGTTAATTTTAATGTATTTATAATGTTTTCATTATAATTTAATTAGTTGTTATTGTAAATTTTCAATTTTATTTAGGAAAATAGATATTTTTTATAATAGTTAGTTTTTTCTTCTAAAAAATATTAGAAAACCAAAAAAAATATAAAACATTATTAAACTACACAAACCCAAACCAAAAACTACAGAAATCCAAAACTAAAAACTACAACAACCACAAACAAAAAACTGCAAAAATCCAAAACCAAAATCTACAAAAACCCAAAACCCAAAACATTAGAAAATAAAAAAAATCATAAAACACTAGAAAATAAAAATTGTATAATCAGATAATATTACACGATTAGGGTTCGTTAGGGTTCATAATGAACCATAAAATTAATCCAATTAACCCTAGTTGAACCTAACCCTAATTGATACTAGGTATACTTAAACGTAGTTAAAATATCTCTAATTGATCCTATAAAAAGTAGAATCAATTAATCTTCCCATAATTAATCCCTAACCCCAATTGAAACCCAATCATTACCTCAACCAAAAAAATTTCATAATTTTTTTTTGTAAATCAATGGACCTATATAAACCTAAAATCGAGTCTCATATGTTCTTCAAAATTGTATCAATGCTTCCAGTAGTAATTTAAGTCCTATCATATGTCGGTTTACGTCTGATGCAAGTTCTTCACGACTATCAATGATACATAAATTTGGTGTTTGCACAATTTTCTCTACTATTGCAATATTACCCTTAATAATATCTAGATGTGGCGTTATTATACCTTGTAATTCTAGTATCCTCATATGTTTTCTTGCTCGCTCTGTTACTAGCTCTTTCTCCTTTGAGATAGTCTGTCTCACCTTCGTTGAATGGTCCATAAATGTTGTTGTAGGCTAGAGATCAATGATATGTTGTGCTACTAACTATGATTTCCTTTAATATTATTTTCTATATCCTCTATAAACTCTACAAAATTACATAATATTGTGTACATTGTTGTAGATGTCTTCAAAAGTTCCTTCAAATTTTCAATAACTTATAATAATTCAACTTTCAAAACTACAATCTTGGTTAACAATTGTTGTACATTGTTATCTTCTAGTTTCTTTGTTGCATTTTTGGTGAGTCTCTCCTCCAAATATCTTCATGATTGATTGATTTCATCTATATAAGATTTCAGTTGGTAAAATAGTGACTCTTCTTCATCCATTGTGACTTTTGGTATAAGATCTTCAAATAGATCTAATGCTGTAATAAATAGTCTCTTCTTTTGTTTATTTTCTTTTTCCTTATCAAATTTAGCCTTCTTGTCCAAAAATCTTGCATATTCTTCCTTATCGTTGTTCTTCTTCAATTTCCTAGGATCCTATTTGAGAATCTCAAACTTAGGGTCGTCATCATCTTCATTTTCATCATCTTCTTCTTCCTCTTCCAATTCTCTGTTCCTTTTGCCTTTTGCATGTTGATGCTCCTTCTTTTCATCCTTTTATTTATCATCATCTTCTCCATCTTTCTTCTGCTCATCCTTCATTTGTTTTGATTCATCTTTCTTTCCTTTCTTGGGGTGATTCTCACTTGTGTCTAGTTTCTTATTTCCAATATCTATTTTATCTTGCTTCTTCTTGGTGCTTTTTTCCTTCGTGGTATCTCTTTGTTCCATATTTATAGGAGAATGTTGTTTCTCAAATGATATAGGGTTTTTCTCATGTAATACTTCATCTTTCTTATTCATTTCCTGTAGAATTTCTTCTATACTCTATTGTAAAGGATATGGTAAATATCATTGTGTTACCTGTGTAGTGAGTTGTTCATGACTCTATTGGTCTTTTGTGGTCTTCTCTATTGTAACTTTATTATCTTCACTTCTAATAGATACTTGTGCTAAATGTTCATGTTTCTCAAATGACTTCTCCAATTTTTCAGTAATACCTTCAATAATAATTGCATCTTTGGTTGCTGACATATTGGTTGCATTAGGTACATTTTCAATAAGATCACTCATAGTAAATATATCATCTCCATTTGATGTTCCTACCTCTCAATAGGCTTGATTCTACTCTTCATTCAATACTTTCTTCCATACTTTAGTAATGTCCTATTCTAGTACAGATTCATCATTAGCTAGAATAATAGATGTTGTATCTTTGTTCTAAACTCTGGCTTGTACTTATCCAGATAAACTTTGACATCATTCTCTGATAGATTTGGCAATAGGTTCTTCAATGTTTTTGATCTTAGTTCCTCAACTTAGTTATAGGATGAATCCCATCTTGTCAATAAATTCTCATATAATTCTTTGGGAATATTATCTTTTTACATCTCCAGGATATTTGTTGTACTTAAAGAAAATGCTGAATAATAGTGTCTTCTATCAATTTATTATCTTCCTCTATTAATTTCATAGAGGAATTTGGATTGATTCTCCCAACTAATCATGTCTCTGTAATGTACACTACTATTTCAATCGGGTTTGTTGGAATCTTGAATTATTTTCTACCTGATCACTTTCCCCATGTCATGATCTCCTTCTCTGATTCAATGTCCTCTTTATTTGTGTCACTTTTCTTCAAAGGAGCAGGGACAGTCGTCTTCTAACTTTTGGTGGCTCTCCTCTCACATACATCAGGTTGTGATTTCCTTTTTCTAGGTTGTTTCCTTTTCGATGTCACCTCAATCTCTTTTCCTCCACCGATAGTTGTAGGTGTGGTCATTTCTAATTCTAATTCTTCTACATGTCTGTCCTCAATCTCATGAATATCTTGTAGGGATTTTACTTGTGGTTTCTCTTCTATCTCCTTTGGTTGTGTATAGATTTCACCTTCACTGCTTCCATACTTAGCTACCAAATTCTTTATCATTTTTTCTTTCTTCTTTTGAATCTTAGGCTTCTTGATGTCTAATATAATCCTTTTGTAAGCTTCCTCATATGTACCAAATCTATTAATTGGTGTATCCTTTGGTTGTTTCAATATGTATTCAGTGCATTCATTTATATCTTTCACTGTAACCTCACAACCCAATGCTGGAACAAAATATACCCTTGGTTCCATTGGTTGGATTGTGCATGTGTCAGTGTCTACTATAAAACAAATATAATATTTATATTTATCTACTACTAAAAAGGGTATCCGATAAAGTTCTTTCATTTTAATTTGAAATTCTTTGAAATATCCCCACATGATCTTATTTAATTCATCTCCTAATTAATCAATATAATCATTAATTTGGTAAGTTACTGGTCCATCTATACTCCAATTCACTTCATCTATTCCTAGAAAGAAATTCTTAATATAAAACTATAAAAAAATAAGTAGTGATCCAAACTTAACCTCTTTTTTCAATCCTTCTTAAATGTTTTCATGTTGGAAAATAGATAGTTTCTCACCATGTCTGACAAATCATATTTCATTCCTAATTTGGCTATCTTATAGGCTGCATACATAACACTACCTTATATATTGTTGAGTCGACTAGACTAGTAGACTTTATATCCAATGATCATTGTTGCAAACCATGTTTCTAATTGCTTGACGTTGTATACTCTCATTTAACTTCCATCCTTAGATTTTTTAGTTATTTTCCTCAGCTCATCCATATTTCTTACTCGTAGGGTACATTCTTAACCTTCAGCCGGTAAGCCAATGACCATATCAATTAGGTCTTTTGTTATTCTAACTCGCTTGTCTTCATCTAACCACAAAAATTCATTGTGTATGTGGCTCAAAACATATTTTATCCAATCTTCATTAAAACATTTAGTCATGAATACCATGTGTGTTAGTCCTTTCAACTCCAAATTCTTATGCTCATCCTTCCATACATTATTTTCACATAAATCATCATAGTATATCTTCTTGATCTCTCCATCACCCAATTCAACAATTTTTGTGTAAATAAATGTTCTTATGTCTTCAATCAATGTTACCCTCTATGGTAACGATGATAGAGCTCTAGTGCTATCCTTTTTTTCTATATTTAGGGGGAACAACTTAAACTCGGGTGCTAGATCATCATTGATACTTACAACTAATGGGTTTTCAATTCTCACTATCATATTGTTCTACAAACTACTCTTGAAAATTTCAAATGCCCGCTAAGACTTTGTTAAGGATTTTCTCTAACTCTGCTAACTAGGGCACGAGAATACTCTTGATCTCTTCTACAATTTAATTTCTTACTAATAATACTTCGTAATAGATTCCTCTAGGCTCTTAGATACTTATCAAATGATTTCTTTAGTGTAGAAAATGAATAGTGTTGACACATATTTATTAATTGAGAAGCTCTCAAATGACTATTTTGATAATAAATGCTCTCAACAGTAAATTTTCTATCGATAAACATCGCTTCTATTCGATAGCTAAACTTTTTCACTAATAACTATATATCTTGAAAATAATAAAACAATAATTTCCAATACTAACTAATTTCAATATGAATTCTACTACATATTTACATGTTGATATAAAATTCAATTCATAACCTTTGGTAAAGGGAAAATTAGATTTAACAATTTATTTTAGGTCCCTGAGAAAAACTTACTGGCTTAGTTTGATGATGAATCCTCTAGACTTGAGGTTGGAGGGTTATCTTTTTTCTCATTTATTTCTATTGGAAATAATCAAGACTAGCCAAGTTACTGAGAGGGGAGGGGTGAATCAGTAACTCTTAAAACTTTAAATCATTTCTACACTTGTATATACTTGACCATTCATTTATCTAATCTACTACAAGCATGAAAGTATAATCATTCATAACACATAAACACAAAGATTTGGTGACCCAGAAACCTTCCAAATAGAAAGTAAAACTGGG
>MU225916.1:1889106-1944890 GCA_018584345.1 Thuja plicata
TCATGTGTTAGCACCCCTAGGAAGTCTCAGTGACCCCTTTTGACACATTTCAACATGCAAGTGTGTCCCAAGGGGTTGTATGACCCATTAGGACACACTTGAGTGTTCTAATGTGTTGAAAGGGGTCATGGGGACTTCTTAAGGCTCCTAACGCATGATAAGGCATACTAGGACCCCTAAGAAATCCCCATAGCCTCTTTTGACACATTTTAACACTCAAGTATGTCCCAAGGGGTCGTATGACCCCTTAAGACACATTTGAGAGTTCTAATGTGTCAAAAGGGGTCATGTGAACTTCCTAGGAGTCCTAGTACACCTTATCACATATTAGGACCCTTAGGAAGTCCCCATGACCCCTTTTGACACATTTCAACAATCAAGTGTGTCCCAAGGGGTTGTATGACCCCTTATCACACACTTGAGTGCTCTCATGTGTCAAAAGGGGTCATAGAGGGTTCATATGGGTCCTAACACTTGATAAAGTATACTAGGACCCCTTAGGTCTCTCTGTAACCCCTAGAAACACATTAGAACACTCAATTGTGTCCCAAGGGGTTGTACAACCCCTTGGGACACACTTTTCTGTTGAAATATGTTGAAAGGGGTTATGGGGACTTCCTAGGGGTCCTAGTACGCCTTATCACATGTTAGGACCCCTAAGAAATCCCCATGACCCCTTTTGACACATTTCACCACTCAAGTGTGTCCCAGGTGGTCATATGACCCCTTAAGACACACTTAAGAGTTATAATATGTCAAAAGGTGTCATCGGACTTCCTAAGGGTCCTAGTATGCCTTATCACCCGTTAGGACCCCTAGGAAGTCCCTATGACCCCTTTTGAAACATTTCAAAACTCAAATGTGTCCGATTGGTGCTCAAAACAACAGATTGGATTTCCTATGGACTTACCAATCCAATGCTAGGAAACCCAAGTGATTTGGCCAACTAACAAGTCACAACCAAAGCAAGGTTGGAACTTCTACAGTTATGGCTCTACAAAACCAAGGCTGGTTGGCCTATACCTTTACTTATCCTTCAAGTCACAAGGCTTTTTATAGAAGATAAGAAACACTTCAACCTTCTCTCTCAAATATGGCAAGGAACATGAAATAAATGTAACTGAAATCAATATATCATGAATTGTAAACTGAAATAATTTAAGTAATTGAAATAATGTTTAGTAAATGTGTAGGTAATTTGAAATGAACAGATAGATAAGATATCACAAAACTATAAACAATGAACTGAATAACTATAATCCAAATAATGATTAGACCAATTCCTTATTCTACCATGGGCAATAGAGTCAAGATCATTCCAATCTTATGTTCAACCTCAAAGATAGTTTTAAAAGAAAACTTATCAGTTCAAAGGTGTTATGGAATGTACATGCAACCTAGAACAAATTTCGAGATATTTCAAAAAGGTAATACTTATCAGATGACAAACCAATTGACTAAGGCCTCAATCAACATAATTTAACCATGCAAAATGAGAAAACCAATTGAAAAGATAGACTATGAATCAAATCAAGAAGCATGCACATCAAACTATCACTTTGAATAAGTTCTATTGGTTTATCCGAGGGACTAATTGTAAAATGATAATGAAACTATTACACATGTGAAAGAAAAAGGACTTATCTTTATTGATTTTGAAAAAAATAGTACATCCAAGTCCATGTTTATACTTGATGATTAAAAACTATCCAAATATGTGAAATTTTATTATATTGTATCCCTTCTCTTTACATTTTACATTATGTATATGTGTGTGTGTGTGTGTGTGTGTGTGTGTGAGTGGCTTTCACACCTTTTTAGGGTGAAAAGATACAACTCTTATTACAAATTATTTTGAAAAAAATAATAAAGTAACTAAAAAATAACTACCTAACTTTAAGATTTGGCTTTGGTCAAAAATCCAAAACACCTCGTGAAAAGCTAATATTTCTGCTGGAGATAGAAAATTTGATTTACCAAACTGGGTCATTTTTAGAGTTTTAAAATTCAACCATCGTTATCCTCCCTCAAAATAATCTTTGTAGCAGGTCTAAGTTCTAGCATTTTCTGAAGGCTTTGATTAGTTAGTTCTATTTATTTGTTTCATAAAGATTCCTTCCTTTGATCTTTTTATTTTATGGAGAAACATGCTTCTTGATAATGGATTGGGACTTCTAAATTATCAAAATTTAGGATATCACCAGTGGCTCTTTCTAGGGACATATGCTTCCTGTGAGCATAGCGAGATTCCAGCTATCTCTGGAGAAGCAAACCAAGTATCCACACTTAATCTGATGCAAAGTGAAATTGGGTGGCCCCAGGCCTCCCCCCAAAAAAGTGAACACTTCTACTTTCCTCATTCAAACACATAATTCTGATCATGTAATACTTTGGATCTCCTGAATACGATGCCACCATTCTCATGGACAACATTCATTGCTTTATTAGCACACTTTGACTTTTGTTTACCCTTAGAAAATTCAGCAGGTGCATTATAGTCCTTGCTAAATACAATATCTTTGTGCATTTGATCAACCCTACAAGTAACTAGATTAAGCTCTTCTACTTGGATTCCTTTATGTACACAATATTCCCTATACTTAAGATCATGTTTCTCTTCACATAAAGGTTTTGAAGGTAGCTCATATTCATGAACTGTTACTTCTTTTATAACAAGAATCTGGTCAAGTGGGATACTTGGATAATTTTTAGTATTATTTTCCAACACATTCTTATCATTATTCTTGGCTATTTCAATCTCATCTTCGGAAGTCTGATACAAATCTCACTCATAGAATGAAATAATGCATGTCTCAATTTTTCAATACACTTCCCCATACATATTTTCAGTTTCATCATCTTCAAAATGATCACTAGCCTCACTATATTTATCATGATGTTGATGGAATTCATTGCATAGAAAATGTTCTTCAAATAATGGATTCAAGGATATAGAGAACTCGGGCATATCTCCATGAGAGATTTTGTCTGAAACTTCTTTGTGTTCATATGTTGAATGTTGTTCTATTTCATCTCCATTATTTGATTCCTAAAATTTATCATATTCTTTATCTAATACCCTCTAAGTATGTACTGATCCATCAACTTGCTTATCATGGTGCATTGATAAAACAATTTAACCACTCTTCTCAACATGTTTTTGATATTTCATGTCTAGTAAATATGATTTTTCTTCTGTACTGAGAAGATCTTCCTCATCATCATGGTCATTGATACTTGTATCCATGCAAATCTCACTACGTATAGATTCTTCTTCAATCTGATATGAATTTTCTTCCTCTATACCATCATTCTTTTATTCCCTCAATACTTCACATATTTTCTCAAAAAAAACTAATAGTTGAGAATCATGGTAGATTCCTAACTCACAAAGTTTATCCATTAATTCCCTTCCCAAAGGCCTAATATTTGAAGGTATTTCCTCATAAATCCTTATCATTCTCATTAACAAATCTATTGCAGGTTCACCTTTATATCTTTCCAAACTGAAGAATGTATCCAAAGGGGACATGTAAGATTCTTCCTCCAAAATATAATTTGGCTCTCCTTCCTGTTCATATCACATGTTTTTTTCATAACACATGTTTTCTTCTTCATCACTGATATTTCCATTTTGTTCAATCTGATCATAAGCCTCCTTTTCTCTTTCTTCTTCTAATGCATGCATAAGGAACTTCAAATCAGGGTCATCTGGCGAGATTCCCAACTCTCAGATTTTTTTGATGAGTTCCTTGACTGAACGCCTAATGTCTGATGGTATATCCTTATAAATACTTTCCATTCTTATGAACAAATGTGGTATAGACTCCTCCTCAAATATCTCCAAAATAATAAATGCATCAAGTGGAGACAAAATAGGATCCTCTTCCATGTTGCAACTTTGGTCTTCATACTGTTCATAACACCTTTTATCGTCTTCAAAGCTGGGATCATGAAACATATCAAGAAACCATTGCTCAAATTGTCTCCATGATGAAATGGACTATGTAGGTAATGATTCATATTCTTTTTGTGCATAGTCCCTTAAAGTCCTAAAAAATAATTTCATCACCTGACCTTCTGCACAAATCTCATAATCTTCTATAAATATGTAAAATGCATGTAAATGTTGCAATGCTGATTCATCCCATTCTCCATGGAACCTTGGTAGAAGTTGTGAAAGTTTTGGGGATAAATTATTTGTGATGCACTGAAATCTCCTAAGATCCAATGGCCTGATGCCATCTGGAATAAATGGTTTTCTTTGAAATGATGGATACATTTGAAAAAAAAATCCACCATCTCCTTCTGAGTCTTCTCCCTCAATAGAGTCACTGACTGAAATGCTTTGTTCAATAGAGTCGCCACCTTCTTATTAGAAGGAAAAAACTTACTGTCTTCTGAGTTCTTTTCTCCCAGTAGAGTCTTAAATATATCACCAGAGCTTCTAGGTAAAATAAAAAAATGTTCTTTTGAACAAGTCCCCAGTAGATTCACCAATCTATTGGTGCTCAAATCAACAGATTGGATTTTCTATGGACTTACCAATCCAATGCTGGGAAACCCAAGTGATTTGGCCAACTAACAAGTCACAACCAAAGCAAGGTTGGAACTTTTGCAATTATGTCTCTGCAAAACAAAGGCTAGTAGGCCTATACCTTGACTTATCCTTCAAGTCACAAGGATTTTTATAGCAGATAAGAAACACTTCAACCTTCTCTCTCAAATATGGCAAGGAACTTGAAATAAATATAATTGAAATCAATATATCAAGAATTGTAAACTAAAATACTTTAAGTAATTGAAATAATGTTTAGTAAATGTGTATGTAATTTGAAATGAACAGATAGATAAGATATCACAAAACTATAAACAATGAACTGAATAACTATAATCCAAATAATGACTAGACCAGTGCCTTATTCTACCATGGGCAATAGAGTCAAGATCAGTCCAATCTTATGTTCAACCTCAGAGACATTTTTAAAAGAAAACTTATCACTTCAAAGGTGTTATGGAATGTACATGCAACCTCAAACAAATTCAGAGATATTTCAAAAAGGTAATACTTCTCAGATGATAGACCAATTGACTAAGGCCTCAATCAACATAATTTAACCATGAAAAATGAGGAAACCAATTGAAAATATAGACTATGAATCAAATCAAGAAGCATGCACATCAAACTATCACTTTGAAGAAGTTCTATTGGTTTATCCGAGGGACTAATTGTAAAATGATAATGAAACTATTACACATGTGAAAGAAAAAGGACTTATTTTTATTGATTTTGAAAAAATAGTACATCCAGGTCCATGTTTATACTTGTTGATTAAAAACTATCCAAATATGTGAAATTGTATTATATTGTATCCCCTCTCTTTCCATTTTACATTATGTATATATATGTGTTTGAGTGGCTTTCACACCTTTTGAGGGTGAAAATACACAACTGTTATTACAAATTATTTTGAAAAAAACAATAATCTAACTAAAAAATAACTACCTAACTTTTGGATTTGGCTTTGGTTGAAAATCCAAAACACCTCGTGAAAATCCAATATTTTTGCTGGAGATAGGAAATTTGATTTCCCAAACTGGAATATTTTTAGATTTTTAAAATTTGACCATCTCTATCCTCTTTTGAAATAATCTTTCTAGCAGGTCTAAATTCCAGCATTTTCTGAAGGCTTTAATTAGTTAGTTCTATTTATTTGTGTCATAAAGCTTCCTTCCTTTGATATTTTTTTTTATGGAGAAACATGCTTCTTGATAATGGATTGGGGCTTCCAAATTATCAAAATTTAGGGTACCACCATGTCCCAAGGGGTCATATGACCCCTTAGGACACACTTGAGTGTTCTCATATGTAGAAAGGGGTAATGGGGACTTCCTAGGGGTCCTAGTATGCCTTATCACATGTTAGGACCCCTAGGAAGTCTCGATGACCCCTTTCGACATATTTCAACACTCAAGTGTGTCCCAGAGGGTCGTATGACCCCTTAGGACACATTTGAGAGATATAATGTTTCAAAAGGGGTCATAGGGACTTCCTAGGGTTCCTAGTATGCCTTATCATACGTTAGAACCCCTAGGAAGTTTTGATGACCCCTTTTGACACATTTCAACATGCAAGTGTGTCCCAAGGGCTCGTATGACCCATTAGGACACACTTGAGTGTTCCAATGTGTCAAAAGGGGTCATGGGGACTTCCTAAGGCTCCTAACACATGATAAGGCATACTAGGACCCCTAGGAAATCCCCATGACCCCTTTCGACATATTAGAATGCTCAAGTGTGTCCTAAGGGGTCCTAAAACCTCTTGTGACACACTTGAGAGTTTGAATGTGTTGAAAAGGGTCATGGGGACTTCTTAGGGGTTCTAACACATGATAAGGTGTACTAGGACCCCTTAGGACCCTCTTTGACCCCCCGAGGGCACATTGGAACACTTAAGTGTGTCCCTATGGGTCCTACGACCTCTTGGGACACACTTGAATGTTTGAATGTTTCAAGAGGCATTATGGGGTCTTTCTAGGGGTCCTAACATGTGAGAAGTTTTACTAGGACCCTTTAGGACCCTCTGTGACCCCCAAGGAGACATTGGAACACTCAAGTGTGTCCCAGAGGGTCCTACAACCTTTGGGGACAAACTTGTGTATTCTAATGTGTCGAAAGGGTTTATAGGGACCTCCTAGGGGTCCTACAACTACAATAAGGTATGCTAGGACCCCTTAGGTCCCTCTTCAAACCCCAGGAACACATTGGAACACTCAATTGTGTCCCAAGGGGTCCTACAACCTCTTTGGAAATACATGAGTGTTCCAATGTTTCAAAAGGGGTCATTGAAAGTCCCCATGACCCCTTTTGACACATTGGAACACTCACATTTTTTCTAAGAGGTCGTAACACCCCTTGGGACACAATTGAGTGTTCTAATGTGTCCCCAGGGGTCAAAGAGGGACCTAAGGGGTTCTAGTACATGTTATAACATGTTAGGCCCCCTAGTAAGACCTCATGACCTCTTTTGACACATTGGAACACTAAAATGTGTCCCAAGAGGTTGTAGGACCTCTTGGGATACACTTGAGTGTTACAATGTGTCCCTAGGGGTCAAAGACAGTATTAAGGGGTCCTAGTATACCTTCTCACATGTTAGGACCCCTAGAAAGACCCCATGACCCATTTTGAAACATTGGAACACTCAAGTGTGTCCCAAGAGGTTGTAGGACCCCTTTGGACACACTTGAGTGTTCCAATGTGT
This sequence comes from Thuja plicata, assembly GCA_018584345.1. Taxonomy (NCBI): domain Eukaryota; kingdom Viridiplantae; phylum Streptophyta; class Pinopsida; order Cupressales; family Cupressaceae; genus Thuja; species Thuja plicata. Next base: position 1,896,371 of record MU225916.1, read on the forward strand.
TCCCGAGGGTAAAACAATGTCATAAGGGGTCCTAGTACACCTTCTCACATGTTAGGACCTCTAAGAAGACTCCATTACCCCTTTTGAAGCATTGGAACACTCAAGTGTGTTCCAAGAGTTTGTAGGACCACCTAGGACATAGTTGACTGTTCCAATGTGTTTCCAGGGGTCAAATAGGTATCGAAGGGGTCCTAGTACACCTTATCACAAGTTAGGACCCTAGGAAGTCCCCATGGCCACTTTCAACACATTAGAACACTCAAGTGTGTACCAAGAGGTTATAGGACCCTTGGGACACAATTGATTGTTTTAATATAGCCCTAGTGGTCAAATATGGACCTAAGGGGTCATAGTATACCTTATCACATGTTAGGACCCCTAGGATGTCCCCTTGACCCCTTTCAACACATTGAAACCCTCAAGTATGTCCCAAGAGGTTGTAGGACCCCTTGAGACAAACTTGAGTCTTCCAATGTGTCCCCAGGATTCAAAGATGGTCGTAAGGGGTCCTACGACTATGATAAGGTGTACTAGGAACACTTAGGTCCCTCTTTGACCCCTAGAATACATTGGAACACCCAATTGTGTCCCAAGAGGTCCTATGACCTCTTCAGACACACTTCAATGTTCCAATGTTTCAAAAGGGGTCATGGGAAGTCTCCATGACCCCTTTTGACACATCAAACACTCATGTGTGTCCCAAGAGGTCATAGGATCCCTTGGGACACACTTGAGTGTTCTAATGTGTCTCTAGGGGTCAAAGAGGGTCCTAAGGGGTCCTAATACATTTTCTCATGTGTTAGGACCCCAAGGAAGACCCCATGATCCCTTTCGACACATTGGAACACTCAAGTGTGTTTCACAATATTGTAGGACCCCTTGCAAAAAACTTGAGTTATAATGTGTCCCTAAGGGTCACAGAGGGTCCTAAGGGATCCTATTACACCTTCTCATACGTTAGGACCCCTAGGAAAACCCTATTACCCCTTTTTAAACATCTGAACACTCAAGTGTGTGCCAAGAGGTCCTAGGACCCCTTGGGACACACGTGAGTGTTCCAATATGTCCCTATGGGTCAAATAGGGTCCTAAGGTGTCATATTAAATCTTCTCATGCATTAGGACCCCTAATAAGACCCCATGACCCCCTTCAACACATTGGAAAACTAAATTGTGTCCCAAGGGATCTTACAACATCTTGGGACACACTTGACTATTACAATGTGTTGAAAGGGGTTATGGGGACTTCTTAAGGGTCCTAACATGTGATAAATTTTACTAGGACCCCTTAGGACCCTCTTTGACCACCCAAGACACATTGGAACACTTAAGTGTTTTCCAAGGGGTCCTACGAACTCTTGGGACACATTTGACTATTCCAATATTTCAAAAGGGGTTATGGGGTCTTCCTAGGGTTCCTAACACATGAGAATGTGTATTAGGAACCCTTAGGATCCTCTTTGACCCCTAGAGAAACATTGGAACACTCAAGTGTGTCCCAAGGGGTGCTACGACCTCTTAGGACACACTTGAGTGTTTGAATGTTTCAAAAGGGTCATGTGGACTTCCTAGGGGTCCTACAACTGTGATAAGGTGTACTAGGACCCCTTAGGTCACTCTTTGACCCCCAAGAACATATTTGAACACTAAATTCTATCCAACAGGTTCCTATGACATCTTGGGACACACTTGAGTGTTTCAATATTTCGAAAGGGGTCATGGGAAGTCCCAGGACCCCTTTTGACACATTGGAACACTCAAGTGTGTCTCAAGAGGTTGTAGGACCCCTTGGGACACAATTGAGTGTTCTAATGTGTCTCCTAGGGTCAAAGAGGAACCTAAGGGGTCCTAGTACATATTATCATGTGTTAGGACCCCTATGAAGACCCCATGACCCCTTTCAACACATTATAACACTCTAGTTTATTCCAAGAGATTTTAGGACCCCTTGGGACACACTTGAGTGTTCTAATGTGTCCCTAGGGGTCAAAGAGGCATCCTAAGGGGTCTTATTACACCTTCTCATACGTTAGGACTTTGAGGAAAACCCCATGAGCCCTTTTGAAAAATTGAAACACACAAGTGTATTCCAAGAGGTCTTAGGACCCCTTGGGACACACTTGAGTGTTCTTATGTGTCCCCGGGGGTCACAAAGGGTCCTAAGGAGTTTTAGTACACCTTCTCACATGTTAGGACCTCTAGGAAGACCCCACGACCCCTTTTAAAATATTAGAACACTTAAGTGTGTCCCAAGAGGTTGTAGGACTCCTTGGGACACATGTGAGTGTTTCAATATGTCCCCGAAGGTCAAAGATGGTCCTAAGGGGTCATAGTACACCTTCTCACATGTTAGGATCCCTAAGAAGACCCCATGACCCCTTTTGACACATTGGAAGACTAAATTGTGTCCCAAGTGATCTTACGACCTCTTGGGACACATTTGAGTGTTCCAATGTGTCGAAAGGGGTCATGGGGATGTCTAAGGAGTCCTAAGGCATGATAATGTGTACTAGGACCCCTTAGGACCCTCTATGACCCCTGAGGACACATTGGAACACTCATGTGTGTTCCAAGNCAAGGGGCCCTACAACCTATTGGGACACACTTGACCATTCCAATGTTTCAAAAGGGGTTATGGGGTCTTCTGAGGGGTCCTAACATGTGAGAAGGTGTACTAGGACACCATAGGAGCCTCTTTGACCACCGGGGACACTTGAGTGTTCCAATGTGTCAAAAGGGGTCATGAGGAATTCCTAGGGATCCTACGACTATGATAAGGTGTACTTGGACCCCTTAGGTCCCTCTTTGACCGCTGAGAACATTATAGAACACTCAATTGTGTCCCAAGGGGTCCTATGACCTCTTAAGACACACTTGAGTGTTCCAATGTTTCAAAAGGGGTCATGGGAAGTCCCCATGACCCCTTTTGACAAATTGGAACACTCAAGTGTGTCCCGAGAGGTTGTAGGACCCCTTGGGACACAATTGAGTGTTCCAATGTGTCTCCGAGGGTCAAAGAGTGACCTAAGGGGTCCTAGTACATGTTCTTATGTGTTAGGACCCTTAGGAAGACCCCATGACACCTTTCAACACATTAGAACACTCAAGTGTATTGCAAGAGGTTGTAGAACCCCTTGGGACACACTTGAGTGTTCCAATGGGTCCTCAGGGGTCAAAGAGGCATCATAAGGGGTCCTATTACACCTTCTCGTGCATTAAGACCCCTAAGAAAACCTCATGACCCCTTTAGACACATTGAAACACTCAATTGTGTCCCAAGGGGTCCTACGAACTCTTGGAACACACTTGAGTGGTTTAATTTCTCAAAAGTGGTCATTGGGCTTCCTAGGGGTCCTAACATGTGATAAGGTGTACTAGGACCCCTTAGGACACTCTTTGACCCCTGGGGACACATTGGAACACTCAAGTGTGTCCCAAAGGGTCCTACGATCTTTGGATACATTTGAGTGTTCCAATGTTTTAGAAGGGGTCATGAGGTCTTCGTAGGGGTCTTAACGCATGAGAAGGTGTACTAGGACCCCTTAGGACCCTCTTTGATCCTTAGGGACACATTGGAACACTCAAGTGTGTCCCAAGGGGTCCTAGGAATGTTTGTTTGAAAAAAGGATTGAATTTTTTATTTTTTTTGAAAGAGAAAAAACTTTATAAATTTTTTTTTCATAAAAACAAAAATAAGAAATTCAGGTACCCAAAAAAATCAGGTACCCGATTAGGCTTGTTCTTTGGTGTTAGTTTTTCTTGGGTATACTGACACCTAGGCCTACTAAAAAGTCAACAAACGTTTTCATGTTCTTTTGGATGAGTGAAAAGTGGATTTTTTTCACATCACCACTTCTTGGCCCCTCATGATCTTGCACATACCCAAATAGTTTAAATTATTAAAAATTCATATTATGTTATCAATTTTAGTTAATTGATTCTTGAATTGGAAACTTTGATGAAGATGATGGAGTGAAGAATAACTCCTTGAGCATGAAGAGGAAGAGGTTCCTGTAGATCAAAGACTACTCTTGAAGATCCTAAAATATATGGAGGAGAGAACCATGGATGTTAATTTGTAATTGCCTACCTACAATAGGAATATGGATCTAGATGCTTCTATAGATTCAGTTGATACTCTCACAAGTTTCTTTGACCGCGAAGATATCTCTGAGAATCAGAGTGTAAAAATTGGCAAGTCAAAGTTGAAAGGATCTGCACTCACATGATGGAATTTTACTCAAGACGAAAGGTTGGAGGTTGGTAAGAGATAAGTAACTACTTGGAAAAGGATGGTAGTCATAATCATAGAGGCATACATCCCTGAATATTATGATGTTCAACTTCATAAGAGGAGGATGAGTTTGAGGGAGAAGAATTTAGATGTCTGAAGTTACACTGAAGAATTTTAGAGGCTTGTCATGAAATCCAATTTGGAAGAGCCTAAATGTGTGAAAATTGCATGATACATGCAAGGATTGAGGGTCCTCATACAAGATGAACTCAATTTGAGTAGCCATAGCATATTACATAAATTATATCAATTGGCATTGAAGGTTGAGGAAAAACTCAAGAGGAAACATGTTCAAGGTGGTAGAGGGTGAGGAAAAAGATATTTTGGAAGTAGGGGCATAGGCATGTCTAGTGCAAGAGTACAAGGCACTAAGGAATTTGGAGAATCAAACCATGAACAAAACCAAGGATAGAGCAGCTCTATGGATTCATTTAGGGGAAGAAGATAAAACTCTAGAGGGAGATTCATGGGAAGAGACATTGATACCATCAAGTGATATAGGTATCATGAACCCGGGAACTTAGCATCAAAGTGTCCTAAACAAGGGAACAAGCAAGGTGAAAGGAGATAAAATTTGGTGAGAGATGAGGACTCCTAAAGTGTGCATTCACATGAATCCTTTGCATCTCCTAAACAAGGAGATTCACTCATGATGAGAAGAAATTTGATCAAAGGACCTAGTGCACCAGAGAAACCCCAAAGAAAGACATTTTTCATAAGTACTTGTAGAGTGGGAAACAAGGTATGTAGAGTGGTTATTTATTACGGTTATATTGACAATTTGGTGTCCTTTGAAGCTGTTGAAAAGATGAAGTTAAAGAGGATTCCACATCCCACACCCAACAAGGTGTCATGGATCATAAAAGGAAAATAAATAGTCATTTAAGAGTAGGCATGGTTAGAGTTTCAGATTGGGAAGTACAAGGACAAATTACTTTTTGACATCGTACCTATGGATGTGTGTCATTTTCCCTTAGGGAGACTATTGGAGTACGACTGGGAGGCACACCATGATGGAAGGATGAACACCTACTCCATCCATCACCAAGGTAAGAAGGTAACTTTACTATCCCTACCTAATAATGGTGAAGAAAAAAAATATATCAAGTTTTTGTTTGTAGGAGAGAAATAATTTCTTAAGGTATTGAAGGAGAAAGACACTCCTTGTTATGCATTGGTAGTGTTGCCAAAACAAGAAGAGGGAAGTGTATTGAAAGTAAAAGAGGAACCTAGAAGAGTAGGTCCTAAAGAGGTAGCAGATTTGCTAGAGATGTATAAGGGAATTGTAACAAAGGAGTTACCAAATACCTTATCCCTAATCAAAGAGATTACCCATAACATTGATCTAATCTTGGGAGCCACACTTTTAAACAAAGAAGCATATAAACTCACACCCCAACAGAATGAAGAGATGTCCAAGAAAATCAAAGAACTTTTGGAGAAGGGTTTGATAACTAAGAGTCTGAGCCCTGGTGTAGTCCATGCCTTATTAGCACCAAAGAAGGAGGGGAATTGGAGGTTATGTATTGATTCTAGAGAAATTAGTAGAATCACCATTAGGTATAGGTTTCATATTTCTAGGATTGAGGACTTATTGGACCATCTTGGGGGTGCAAAGTACTATTCAAAGGTGGAATTGAAAAGTGGGTACCACAAAATTAGAATAAGGGGTGGAGATGAGTGGAAGACAAGATTTAAGAACAATGAAGGCCTCTATGAATGGAGGGTTATGCCTATTGGTTTGTCAAATGCTCTGGGTACATTAAAGAGGCTCACGATTGAACTTTTGAAACCATTCCCTGGAAAGTTTTTTATTTTATATTTAGATGATATCCTTATTTTCAGTAAGAATAATGATGAACATATGAAACATTTGAATTTGGTCCTTAAGAGGTTGAAAGAGGAAAATCTCCTAATAAATTTGGATAAATGTGTCTATTATACACCAAATTTGCACCCTATTAGACTCTTAAGTCTAATAATATGGCATAACATAGGAATCACTTCTAGGTTATGGGACGTATGCTAACTAAAGTGAAACCTCTAGAGTCTAGGTCAGTTCGTCTTGGATAATCACCTATTTTTCCCTCTTTAAACTTGAAAATTAAACTTGAGGGGAAATAAAATTGAGGGGAAAAGGGATAGAAGGAGAACTAAAAGGGAATAAAACAAACTTAACCTACAATGTGAAGCACCGAAAGTGACTTGAAGCACAATATAATGACTAACAATTAGCATTAAATCTCTGAGTTAGGACAAGTACAACTTCCTAGATAGGTTTGAAAAAAGTGTTTCATAGAGAGGTCTGAAATGAAAAGAGGCTATTCCGGGAAAGAGAAGATTTCACAAAGAATAGAATATTCAAGGAGATAGACACACACTATGACCTACGAACAAACATCTACAATGGAATGACATTTGAATATTTGAATTTAAACATAAACGGTCACAGGTGGCACAAAAATACCCAGTCGAGGGCCCAAATATGAACCATTACTAACTTTAAAACATGACCATCGATGTCCTTTAAGTTTCCTGTGAGAAAAGGATCAGATCTTGTGTGTGTCAAATAGTGCACCTGTTACCTACGACACAACACTTCAATAGATCATTATGTTAGTGAAAATGGGGTTAGTAAAGCATGAAAATCCACTAAAATTGATGTATTACTTTCTAATTAGGAGGAGTGTGAAAAACAAAATAATAGCCCTCAGATTATGCCTTTTTTAGTGACATATACAACCTAGCATGAAACATTTGAATCAAACTAGTCTAAATGATGAAGAAACCTGCATATTTAGCTCTAAAAAGAAAGATAATAACAATGCATAATATTAGATCTAAGCTACAATATGAATTCCAAAAGGATCTCAACAACATAACAATACATTTAACTATAAAATTATGGGCTTATTTGTGCTAAAAAAATCCTTCTATTTATAGAAGAAATGAGGAGAGAGAGAGAGAGAGGGGACAAGGATCATTAATGGAGTTGCAAAACTCATTAATGAGGTGTAAGAGGAATAAATGCAAAAGACAATAAAGAAGTATGGGCTTGAGGAATATGAATTAAATGCAAGAATTTAAGAGGCATGGAGAGGTCATATGCATTAAATGCAAGCATTTAAGAGGCATGGAGAGGGTTTAGAGTCAAGCTTGAGAAAGTTAACTTTCTCAAGTGGGTTGAGTTCCTAATCACATTTTTAGGAATGTGACATCATTAGGAGGTGGGTTAGAATGGGATTAGGATTAGATTTAGTATGGGTTAAATAGGTTGGGATGGGTTTGAACCCAGGGTCAAGGTGGTTGAGGTAGGTTAGGTTAGGTTAGGTTAGGGATTTAGGGGAATATTAATGAAATGAATTATATTAAATATATTCATTCAAAAATAGGAAGATTAATTATTTAAGCTTTTTATTGTGTTAGACAATTAATTAGGACTATAGCCAATTAATTAGATTAATTTAGGCTAGAAGATAGACTTTTGCAAGTGATTTGATATAATAGGGATTTATATCATTCCTTTTAAATTAGTTACCTTAGCCATGTTTGATTTGAATTGATTTGAATTAAATTTATTTGATTTGATTGGCTTATGTGATTAATAAAATTTAGTGATTAGATCACTTAGGAGATTAAATTTTATTTGAATGAATTATGCCAGCCTATCAAAGAGTTATCTGGACATAATTGGGGGTATGATCACACTTAGGGAAAATAGGGTCTATATTTAGAGCAGACCAAATCCAGGTGGTTACATTTTCCCCTCTTTGAATTGATGGGTGAGCAAAGCATTGATTCAAAGAATTTTTTTTCTATTTTGACTTTTGAAAGATTGAGAATTTTGCTCATGATCAAATGAAGTACCTGATGAGATCAGTCTCGTACTTGATCAAATTAAACTGATAGAATTGACTTTGCACTTGGTTGTCATACAAAGGTCAATAAAAGATCTTAAAGATAACAATTCTGAACTTAGTTATTGTCCAAAGATTGATAATATTGATTCTAAACTTTGTTGTCATTCAAAAGTTAGTATGAAGCTTCCAAGAGCTTAGTAAGAATCTTTTAAAATGAGGAAACAGAAGATATCCAGTTTATGAGAACCAAATATTTCTATCTAATAGTTCTGACTTAGTCAAGGAAACTGTCATGCCCCTATTTGTTTGATAATGAAGTCATTTTTAATGCAGTTTTGAGAAAGAATTAATTGATGATACTGTGATCATACCCCCTCGGGAATGAAATCAAAGGAAAGAAGAAAATCCCTCTTTTGAAATGATGTATCACTTGTAGGAGCGGTTAGATCTAGAAAGAATGGATTTTAGAAGAAGTGGAGAAATGAGGGTGTGTTTAAGAGTAAACACATGAGTACCAAGTTAATTACATTTAAAATGTAAGTGGTGAGACTGATAAAATGATGTTGGACCAAAATTTTTGATGAAATGTGCAATTTGACGGATGTTCGGAACAAAATGAGCAATTCTACATTTTTGGGAGCTGTCATAAAAATGTTACTATACTATATAAAAGACCTTAGGGACCTTTTATTTGGTTCTTGATTGATCAAAAAGAGGATAGAAATGGAGTTTCAGTTGCCTGGGAGGAGTTTTGAAACCCCTAAATAGCTCAAAAGACTAATATATGTCTCAAAAATTACCATTTTACTTATTCATTTTCACTCTTACCCATAATAAATTTGAGGGCTCTGCAGAGAAGATGGTGGTCCCAGTTAGGAAGCATCATTTTGAGCTCAGTCAGTGTCATCAGTGCCCAACCGATTAGGCACCTCCTGTAAGTACTCGCAAAACTACCTCGTGAATTTTGTAATTTTGATTTTCATGCATTTCTATAGCTTGTAGAGCCCTTTCAATTCTGGTCACATCTGGGATTCTGGATCGCACCCTGTCAAACCCGCGTCATATCCGGTATTTCCTAGATCATATCTTGTTTTACTGAATTTGTGCATCACATCCACAATTTCCTAGATCACATCCGGTTACTTTATTTTTAGCTCAGTTTAGGAGAATAAATCTAGTTTATGTCGTATCCCCTCTTTTTAGGATCATACCTCGTGTCATGGGTCACATCTGAGATTTCTGAGATCGCACCCTATATTCTCAATTGCATCCTATTTTTCAAGGATCATATCCAGTAAAAAGATCACACCCTGTATATCTAGGATCACATCTAGGTTTTAGACTTAGAATTTGTGTAAATGTGAACTATCTTTTCTCCATGGACCTTGAATCACTTAGTTGATTATGTTTCTACACTTGTGTCTTAGATAGAACACTGATTTATCTTTGATTTTCCAAAAATAGGTCAATTTTTAGGTAGTTTCCTTTCGAGGTACATATCCAGGGTGCGTTCTTGCCTTGTTAGACTCTTGTCAGATGATGAGGAGGAGATAGTGGTCCATTGCAGATTACAATCCTTGATTGGTTTAGCCGATATAGGGGTGAATCAAGGGATGTTGAATTCTCTTTCCGAGAGATGGCACTTAGAGCATAATACCTTCCATCTATCAATTGGGGAGATGAAGTTACTCCTGCGGATGTATGGCACATACTGTGAGTTCCCATTATTGGTTGTGAGGTGCACTTTGAGTCAACTTCTGACATGGTGATTGCTTCCGCTCGTCAATATTTCTAGGATGATACCATCGATTAGAGATAGCTTTCTTGGGATTATATGTGCGATAATTATGATTGGTTATCTGTATATTTAGTAGGCTTGATTAGTGGCATCCTGATGCCAGAGAGAGGACAACACAGATTCCTCGTGAGATGGGTAGATATGTTGGAGTAGATGGTTGTCTTGAGATGGAGATTTGCATGGGCCAGTTGCATTCTGACCCATATGTACCAAGAGATCCATGAGATTGTGTATCATTATACTCGGAGCATGACTGTGGGCATTTTGATTCTTCATATTTGGGCCCGGGATCTCATCCCAGTGACACAACCCATCATAGATAGGAAGCAGGCACCTGAGTATCCTTATGTGTGTATGTATACCAGTCTTATTCAATATACCCATCTAGGCAAGGTCGAGTACTGGCGGAGGTTTTTTGATGATATGACAGAGGTAGTATGGTGGCCATACTTAGACTATGAGGAGTGGACCTCAGATGCCAGACAAGTTCCATTTTTGTTTTAGAGAAGGTACCTTATCAGGAGGACAAGATACATTGTAGAGTAGTTTGTACATACCTGAGTCTTTAGACAATTCAGTGGGTCACAGGGCAGGACCTAGGACGTGACTGTATATGCGCAAATCCGTGATGAGGCACCATTATGGGGTGCCCAGCTGGTATATGAGACTGCCCACTAGGAGATTAGAGACATGGTTGGAGTCGATTGGGACCTTTTCCATGATGTTGCAGATGCAGGTTGTTCTGATGGGTATGCTACAGAGATGCTTCAACATCCATTTCCTCGGTTCATAGTTCTGGAGGAGGCCATTCCTCGTATAGAGGACCTGATAGATTGTGATTTGGATGATCATCCCACCAGAGGGAGAGGAGGAGCCTAGAGGGATAGGGGTGTTGGTAGACATGGAGGGAGGGATAGAGGTAGAGATGGAGGGAAAGATGGGAGACGTCCTCCTCCTGATGACGGTGATGACGACGGAGATGATAGGGGAGGTTCAGCTGTGGGTGGGACTACAAATTTTGCTATTTGAAGTGGAGATGATCAGTGCACACAATTCATATTTGTTTCTCTCCAAATAGATCTAGGTACTTTACTAACATGAGAGAAGAAGATACAACAAAGGAAGACTGATAGATCATAGGATAGAGCTTTAGGACATGATTCTAGCAGGGGTTCTGGTAGAGATGGAGACCCATTATCTCAGTGTGAGTGGGAGAGGGATTAGTTGAGAGCGTGCATCACTACTTTAGAGGATCTATTGAGAGATAGGGATGCACAACTAGAGCACCTTAGGGAATAGTAGGATAGGCAGGGTGATATGCTCAGAGTAGAGAGAGATGTAAAGGCTCGGATAGCCACTCACCAGGGACAGAGAGCACCCTATTACTTTGCTTTATACCATGCTGTAGTTCCATGTTGCAGTTGTAGTTCCACGCTGAATTTGAGATTGAAAATGTATGTAGGATATCATGTAGTCCCAAAAGAGTGGACATGTCAAGAGAGTTCTTAGAACTTGTTTTTCATTTTATTTTTTTCTTCCTTTTGATCAAGACCAAGGGGTCAACTGATAGGAAAGCACCATCAAGATAAGGCATGGTGTAGTGAGTTTTGGCTTGGAATAAGAAAGATCACGATAATGTGCAATGGATAAGATCAAGTGAGTAAGATATACAATTTGTTCATGAATAGGGCCAACCTTGTCAAGATCACCAGACGGAAAATGGATGAAAGATATGAGGGATATGATATTATGGAAGGAACTTTCCCCCAAGTGAGGAGTGTAAGTAGGAGGAATTACGTATAACACTTGTTTTCCAGGTTTTCATGATGTTACTTATCCAAGGTGCCACAAGAAGTGATTTTCACCATAGGATGAATCTTTTTCTCTTTACTTTTTCTACCAAGGTGCTTGTTCACTAGATTTTCACTGAGGCACTTTTTTTTTTCTTTTTCAGATTTTCAAGGAGGAACCTATGCATCTTTTTCTTGGGATAGTGGTCTTTTGAAAGATATGCTATGATAGGCCAAGAACACTAAAAGAATGTTCAAAGATGTTGATAGGGTGATGAAATGGAGGATAAGGAAGATGGAAGCCAAGATTTGATGCAATGGACTGGATGAGAGAAAAAGAAGGAATGAAAGGACCCAATATGGAAGGACAGTAGGTGACAAGATCAACATCAACACACTCTTTGAAGGGTACTATACGAATTGAGTTTTTGATGTATGAATGGGTAGGGATATTGGTACACAAGGACCCAAGATGGAGGAAGTATTCAAGGTAATGGGTTTTGGGACATGAGGACCCAAAATAGAGCTAGAAGATGGACAATGTGTGAAAGAAAATGAAGTGGAAGCCTTTGGAAGCTTGGATGCCAGTTCTAATTTTTCCTTTTTGTTCAAGCCTTTTAAGAGAGACATGGGAATCCACATAACTCTTGATTTTCCTTTTCTTTTGGATGATTTAGAACACATTTCTTCTATGATGGATTTAGGAACCCATATTTTATTTGAAATTATGGTCTTCTCTGTGGACCTTTGTGGTCTCTTGAATGTTTCTTTTTTATTTGTATTTACATGTCAATTAGATTGGACACAATGATCTTCATATGTAAGTGGATTCTTGAATTTCTTATTTCTTTGTTTGACATCCAAATTGCTTCCAAAAAACTTGGGATTTGTGGATGAATAAGACTGATATCGATGGTTCATATGAATGTGTTGATATGGAGGTTTCAAAGATGCATGTTTATGTTGATTTTTATAGGAGATAGGATAAGTGGATGGAGAGATATATGGACCCAATATAGGTGGAAGGTTTGAAGCCTTTTTCTTTTGAAAATATGGACCAAGGATAGATTTGGAAGATGGAGAAGGATGATTCTTGAGTGCAAATGGAGGAATATAAGGTGTGAAATGAGTATCAACATCTTTAGAGTGAGCTTCCTAGCCAAGGAGCTTTTGTTTAAAATTCATCTTCATACTGATAGGCTCATGTGTAAATTTGATAGGAGCCATTTTAACTAGAACCCTTGATGCTTGAGGCAACTTATTGTCATGTAAGAGATTTGGAGGAATAATGTCTTTTTGAGGTGGATATGGAGGTTTATATGAAAGATATGATGGAACATGCTGATCTTGACAAGGGTCTTTGTATAATGTAGGAAGAGTACCTTGGTCTTGATTTTAAATAGAACTTTTAGAAGTATTAAGATCTTTCTTAGGAGATGGAAAGTTATGTAGCTCTTGAGATGCAAGAATATCTTCTTGAAGGAAATGAAAAGATACGAGGGGATCATCTTCAGATTATAGGGATATGGGATCTTCGTCAAATGTTGGAGGGGATAGGATAATGTCTTGATCTTGATCATTAGTAAGACTTGTTTCTTTGTTCTTTTTAATATCCTCTTGACATGGACCCAATCCAAAGGAAAGGATAGTAGTTTTAATCTTCATGAGGGATTCTTGAAGGATTGTTGGGGAATTATCCAAAATAGGCCTTGAAGTACATGAAAGCTTAGGGTCTTTTATCTTAGGAGCATGGAATGTACTTGCTGCAAGATATAGATTAGCTTGGATTTATTTTAAAGGCATCCCTTGAGGGTAGACACAGTTATCATGAAAATAATTAGGATCTTTGTGTGATGGAGGATATTTGGATATCCTTGAAGCTTTGTCAGATGGAGGAATAGTGGAAGAAGTAGAAGTAGTATGTAGCTCATTTCTAGACATAGGGTCATGATTTTGATCATGCTTGGGATTGGTATCTTCATTTGATAATTCATGAGTATCTTCAACTTGGATTATGGCCTCATCAATTAGATCTTGGATTTTATGTTTTAACTCCATGAAATTTGAAGTTTTATGCTCATTATTTTGATGATAGGCATAGTAGGTACTCACAAATGACATTCCAAATGAAGTGGTTTGAGGCAATGTGATGAGATTGTTTTCAAGAAGCTCTACTGGCTTTGTTGTATAAGATCATCTTAAAGGAGTAAAATATCTATCCCTTGTACATGTAGATCCACTTGAACTCTCCAAAGAGATTTTGGATTCAAGATTATGAGGTTGTTGATCAAAGATAGGATTGACATGATCCTATGAAATAATCTCTTGATCAAAGATAGGATTACCATGAGTAGGTTTCTCCTTTGAAGAACATAAAGACATGTGTGTCTTGTGATCAAATAGAAGAGGAAAGATTGATCTTAGTGAAGACCCACTTGATGAGGTATCATTTTCTTCGTTTAGGTCTTGAATTTCACATTTCGAAGATTGCATTTTCTTAGGTAGGGTCTTAATGAGAATTTATTCTTCCTTGTTGATAAGACCATAGGATTCATCCCATTTTTTTTCAGTCATCGTAAGATTGCCTTGATCAAAGTCTCAGAATGGTGCCAAAGGGATTTTTGAATTGTCCCAAAATGTGTGAGTTTTGGTCTGATATTTCAAAGTAATTGATTCTAGTGTCAAAGGGTTAGAATGCCTTGATAGTGAGATGGGAATGAATAAGATTTGATTGTTTGAAGTAAGTGAATCCAGTGTCAGAGGGTTAGAATGCCCTGATAGTGAGCTGGGAATAAAGTTTGTTTAGTTGAGTATAAAGACCACATGATTCGAGACCAATTGTGAAGATCCAAAAGGACATGTAAGGTATACTTATAAGAAAGTTGTGAAATAGTAATAGATGTACTAGAAAAATAAATAGGACCAAACTGAAGATCCAAAAGGGTATCCAAAAGTATTGAATTATTCTTAGAAATAAGTATGCAAGTGCCCATTGTCCTAGATATGAGCCAGGATATATAGCATGCGAGCTTCTGATGGCCCAGGATGCAAGATTTATTCCTAGATGTGATGAAGTGCTAACCAAATACAATGCATAATACTAGATACAAGCCAAGATACTAGATATGAGCCAGGAAATTTGGGATACGAGCCAAAATACTAGATACGAGATGAGAAATCTAGGATACGAGCCCAGTTACCAGATACGAGCCCAAAAATCTAGGATACAAGCCAAGATATCAGATACGAGCCCTGAAATCCAAGATATGAACCAAGACACCAGATACAAGCCTAAAAATCTGGGATATGAGCCAAGATACCAAATACCAGCCTAGAAATCTGGGATGTGAGCTTTTTATGTTCCTGTCAGATTTTGTCTGTTTGAAAAATGCATTTTGGAAGTTCGTGAAGTTTGTTTGATCTGGGATCATGTTTGCAGACTTGCTGGTGAGTGAAAAACACATGTAGATAAATGATTAACTTTTGTTTCTTGTTTTGAAGGTGTTAATCTTGTTAGTGAACTTTCAAATACGTCAACAGATTTTTATTGTTAGGGGAACAAACACATCCTTATGCCTTATTTTCTAGATAGAGGATAAAAAATCCTTGCTTGTTGACTTAGGTACACACTCAAATGATAATCAGAATACAACCATCACCAAGCATGTAATGGCTCCAGTCATGATGTTGTATTAGCTGACTCCAAATGCAAGTGAGGGCACAATATGACGAGTGTCTTGGGTCAATTACTTTTGGCCCTGCACAAAAATTATTGCCCTTTTGGGGATGAATCGGGTAGTTTTTCTATGAAGTTCATTGTTTATGATGGGGAAATCCATTTGAAACCATCCCCCATAGAATTGCATAAGGAAAAATTGAGGTGTATAGCCCTATGATTACTCAAATACGTGTAGTTTTGCAAGTAAGATTCAAGCAGCTCCACTCTACACATACCCAAGCATGTTCAAGGAATGATGTCAAAAATTTGAGAGAAAAATTGGCTCCGTCTTCTGAGGCTTTAGCCTATGAAGAAGAAATTATTTATAGTGAGTTGGAAGGGTTGGCGTAAAAACTGTCCTCACTTGGGTCATTCCTGGGAGATTTTTTCCTCAACTGATAGGCCTCTACTGTTAAATAAGGATACAAAGGATTGGTAAGTGTAGGATGTCAAGATTTCTGATTCTTCAAAAGAAGAAGAGCATACTCTCCTAATCCATGTCATTTTCTCCCAAAACACGCAAATCAAAGTTCATTCCCTCAAGCTATGTTGAACCTGATTTAAATATTCCTAAGTTAATGAAAACATAATGCGTGAAAAAAAAATTATTTTGTTCAATTACCTGCAATGTTAAGTGATTTTCTTGTTCAATTTCAGATCCCAAATTTAGACAATGAAGTTCATTTATCCCACAAAATTTAGGTGACTTGTGTTGTTCATTTACTGATTCAAAAAATTAATTATATGGCAAGTTTTCTTTGGCCTTTTACCCCAAATTCCTTTCAAATTCTAAAACAATGTTTGATTTTTTAATTTTCCTCTAAAGGAAAAGAGCATACTTCTCTAATTGATTTAACAAATGAGAAGAAAGTGTGTTTAGTTTGAAAGATAGAATGAAAATAGAGGTCAAGATAAGGCAAGGGTATTCTAGAAAACAACAAGTTAGTATTCTTTTTCCCTACTTTTTCAGCCCTTATGACAACCTGCAAACACTAATTAAGCTGTCCAAAATATCAAAAACCAAACTAGTTAAAATGTTAGAGGTTAGGCAATGAAGTACATAAAACTATTAACCAGATACGATCCTAGAAATACAAAATATGATGAAATTTACCAGATACAATCCTCTTCTACCAGATGTGATAGAATGTTCACTAGATGTGAGCCTATACTGAAAATGACTTAGGAAATCCTGGATGTCAGCCTCAATTTTTGTGGTGTGAGTGCGTATCCCGGATGTGAGCTTCTGCTACCAGAAATGACTCTGGACCTAAAAATTGGGAAGATAAATTGGTGAAAAATGAAGTTAAAGTGAGACAAAATCTAGAAGTGAGCCCCACAGTGGGCCCCATAAATGTGTGTGTGAAATAGTGTACCTATTACCTGTGACACAACACTTCAATAGGTCATTATGTTAGTGAAAATGGGGTTAGTAAAGCATGAAAATCCACTGAAATTGATCTATTTCTTTCTAACTAGGAGGAGTGTGAAAAACAACATAATAACCCTCATATTATGCCTTTTTCAGTGACATATACAACCTAGCATGAAATATTTGAATCAAAATAGTCTAAATGATGAAGAAACATGCATATTTAGCTCTAAAAAGATAGATAATAACAATACATAATATTATATCTAAGATGCAATATGAATTCCAAAAGGACCTCAACAACATAACAATACATTTAACTCTAAAATTATGGGCTTATTTGTGCTCAAAAACTCCTTTTATTTATAGAAGAAATGAGAGAGAGAGAGAGAGAGAGAGAGAGAGAGAGAGAGAGAGAGAGAGAGAGAGAGAGAGAGAGAGAGAGAGAGAGAGAGGACAAGGGTCATTAATGGAGTTACAAAACTCATTAATGAGGTGTAAGAGGAATAAATGCCAAAGGCATTAAAGAAGTATGGGCTTGAGGAATATGCATAGAGGCATGGAAAGGTCATATGCATTAAATTCAAGCATTTAAGAGGCATGGAGAGGGTTTAGAGTCAAGCTTGAGAAAGTTGACTTTCTCAAGTGGGTTGAGTTTCTAATCACATTTTTAGGAATGTGACATCATTAGGACGGGGTTAGAATGAGATTAGGATTAGGATTAGGATTAGATTTAGTATGGGGTGAATAGGTTGGGATGGGTTTAAACTCAAGGTCAAGGTGGTTGAGGTAGGTTAGGTTAGGTGAGGGGTTTAGGGAAATATTAATGAAATGAATTATATTAAATATATTCATTGACAAATAGGAATATTAATTATTTAAGCTTTTTATTGCTTTAGATAATTAATTAGGACTATAGCCAATTAGTTAGATTAATTTAGGCTAGAAGATAGGATTTTGAAAGTGATTTGATATAATAGGGATTTATTTAATTCCTTTTAAATTAATTACCTTAGCCATGTTTGATTTGATTTGATTTGAATTAAATTAATTTGATTTGATTGACTTAGGTGATTAATAAAATTTAGTGATTAGATCACTTAGGAGATTAAATTTAACTTGAATGAAATATGCTAGCCGATCGAAGAGTTGTCTGGATATAATTAGGCGTATGATCACACTTAGGTAAAATAGGTTCTATAGTCAGAGTAGACCAAATTCAAGTGGTTACAGACCTACCACATGGCATGCAAACATGATGCCTCAAACTCTAAAAATATTCATTTTTACCATCAAGGGAAAGTGCCCACTATCTGATCTTTACAAACCTTCCTTACCTTTATCTTACCTCTAGCATTGACTTCAGATCTCACCTAGACACATGTCAATAGGGTGCATTGCATTAATGGTTAAACAACTTCATCTTGGCGATCAGGGCTTTACACCTATCATTAGATATTTCATAACTTATACTGCCTTTACTGCCTTTAAATCATAGACCCATGACATCATTAGTGCCAAATGTCAGCATGATGCACTGCCTTAATAGTTAGATCTTGATCACTTTGTCATTAAGGTGATACATCATCCACATGATCTAAAATCACTTTATCGATTATTACCTTTACCTTATGACCTCAACCTTAACTCATATTTAACCCTGGGTACCTAAAATCCTTTGTATCTCCAAGTCTCTAGATCAATTATTTAACTCTAAGTTTATCATGAGATTAAGAGACAATCGTAAGATCAAAACTGGATTGACAGCTTATGCTAAATCTATGAATTCTCTAGCTCACTTTGACTTTGTCTAGTGATCTAACACCAATCATAGACCCTTTTCCCTATCAACAACCCTTATTTTATCCTCTCTATTCCATTTTAACTTTACTTGACTTGATCTTAAATCAGGTCTATCTGGAGATCTAGAAATAAAGCAATGTGAAGTAGCTAAATAAATTCACTAACCCCAGAGTTAATTGTGAGATCTAGCACCAACGGTAAGGTCAAAACAAAATAGACCACAAATTAACTTAACCTTGTCTTTGAACCATAGGTCCCACCTGATTAGAAAGGGCATGTGGCATGTAGGCACATTGCCTGAATGAATATATCTTGAGCATCTTCATTTCAAGGTTTTACACCTACCACTCAATAAATGTGACTTGCTCAATCCTTAACTAGCCAAAGAGTGGTGTAACTTAATCCACTTTTAACCAAATTTGGACAGGATGGAGGAATTTGGGTAACTTTTTTAGTTATTTATGTTGAATGTCAACATGCTAGACATATAAAACTAGTTGCCTTATGTCATTCCTTTGGGCAAGGAGTCTTCACTAAGCACACAAAAAACATCTAGGAAGAAGGATGATTGACACAAACTAGTGGCCTTATGACATTCCTTCGGGAAAGGAGTCTTCATTAAGAAAACAAAAAAAAAGTATTTGTCTTTCCTTGGTGTTCTTTCCTTCTCTGGGACCCGATTTGTGGAGTTTTGTTCCCAAGATGGTGGTTTCAGATCTCTGATATTTGGCGACCGTTCCTCTTCTCTTGAAGGTGAATGATCGTTAAGTGCCCAGAGTCCAGACTGTGGTTGCTGACATGTTTCTCAAAATTACTTCTAGTAACTAATGCGCTCTTTTAGGCATTATTTAAGGCCTTTTACCTTGTCACTTTTACAATTAACATAAACTAATTACCTTCTGGAAAATTATCTTGAGAGTGAAGCGATTTGTTTTTTGATCTGAGAAGTTTGAGCTAGAAGGTGCAGAGGTGTGTTCAAAAATTCTAGTGGAATGTTTATGTGACAAAGTGAAGCTCTTTTCAGTACCTCCTTTTAGATTTTAGAGTTACAAGTAGGCTCTTGGGTTCTTTCAGCTTTCTGTTTAGTTTTGTTTCCTTTTTTAATCTCTACGCATTGTTTGATTTCCTATTTTATTTTCTTAGGTTTCATTTCATTTTGTACTTATTGTTTTTCACGTCCGTCAATTTTTTTGTCTATTCTTTCTTGTGTGGTGTGTTTTTTGTGCTTTCTAGGCAATTTTTCACCTTCATCGCTCATATCACGTCTATTATTTAGCACAACACCGTGCTTGAACCTGGTGCATTTTTTTTTCTTCGTAGTTGTCTGACTCGAAGGTGAGATGCCTACCCTTCTAGGTTGTAAATTTACTATAGATACTTGTTGGTTCTCTTCTTTGTAGTTGGAAATTATGTAAATTTTGGGTCTGTAAAGAGTGGTAGATCTCTAAAAATATTCAGTCACATCCAGTAGGTTAGAGTTTGGTCTTGTGAGCATTTTGGCACTCTACGTGTGATGGGTAGTCCCTATGAGTCATCTTGTACATTTTGTCAAGTTTGTAAAGATCTATTTTTGTTTTCTTGTGCTTAGGGAAGTGGAATATTTATGATCCTCACCCAGTTTGGTTCTCGTGGAAGTAATTCTTGAGGATCCTCTTTCACTGCAAATTATTTAGAAAGTCTGATGGCCATGTATACCCAATAAACAAGTTCACCATCCTAGTTGGTGCAACCTTAGATATCGGGGTAATGGGTATGCGAACTGTAGAGGCTAGATCACTAGTAGGTTATTATATTTTCTCTCTCCTCTATCCTTTCCATCTTAATGGAAGAATTAGTTCCCACAAATAATAATTTAAAATTTGTCCCAAGTGGCATTCATGCCAGTCATGCCAGAACAATTGTTTATTAAATTTGATTACTTAGCTGAGTGGGCATGTGTGTGTTAAAGTATGGTAGTAGGGTTACCTATCTTGTTTATGACAATTTTTGTCTTCTCAAGTTAATCCTTGGACTTTTCCACCTCATGTGACCCCTTTTAGGTCATCATTTTGGGTCTTTAGTGTGCAAGAATTCTTCATATTTTAAAATTTCATACAATTATCGCACATATGATCCCCTTTAAGATGCCTTAACATTTCTCTATTTTAGGTGAAATGTAAGATCACTCTCAAAGCCTCAAGAGTTTGTGATCTTTTAATATTTATATATTGACAGTCATCCATTTTGTAGGTACAGGTCAAGGAAAGAAATAAATAGCTTCAAAATATTCACCTCCCAGGAGCCCTAACTCCCAAGTCTTGTAGTATGTACCAGTAAGAAGAACAAGATAGATCAGGCAGTGGTGAAGCTCCCACAAACCTAGAAATATAATAAATGCAGTATGATTCAGTGGTCTCAGATTTAGTCTACACTTAAAGAAATCACTGATATAAATGTTGATACTTGGGTCAAACTGCAGGGCCTCATTCAAGAAATTCATCAACTATGATAGTCCAATGACTTCATCTCAGTTAAATTAGCGACATCCGATATCATTCAAGCGACTTGTTTTCCATGATTAGTGCAAGCACAAGAGTTAATTTTTTTCCTAGATAGAGTTTACAATCTAGGTAGTTGAGCTACTATGCTAGTCTCTCCCAACCCCCTTGGATACATGGTGCCCATCATCATATTGAATGATGATGCAACCACCATAGTGTGGTGCATAGGTGTTACTTCTCTCACCAAGGTCACCATCCTTGAGTAGTTTGAGGATGCAGCTGAACTAGCCTAGTGCCACCTCAACTCTGAATGACTAAAAAGTCTGCATCAAGACAACAAGAAAATGCAGACAAAAATCCCTTTCTCTAACTTCAAGGAGCCCATCCAAGCAGGGAACATTTTTTTTTGCAAGATTTTTAGGGATCCCCATGCTTGGGAATTCTCCCCCTAGATATATTAATTTTTTTATGAAATGACTACCAACAAGGCATCCTTTAACTAGACTAACATCATCACCAAGCATGTAGACATCTAGATGAGGAAGGTCGAAGTAGAGCATAAATTTTATATGACTTCCTATGTCCTCTGTTTGCTTGGTCAACAGTGCTAGGGAATCTGAGGTCTAACAATAGTTGGTGTTCCCAGGAAAGGAGATGGTGAGGTCATCCCATAGGACAACTTCCCCCATATTTAGTGGGACCAGAGTTTCCCCCATTTTTGTAGAGTCAATGACACCTTCATCTTTCACAAGATAAATGTGGGAACTGGTGATCGGGGCTTCAGATTATCCCTGCAAGCCATGGGCCTGGTTGGTGCATGGGGAAATTACTTTATCCAGTTTTCCTAGCACACCTATATTTGGGTTTCTAGATTCTCTGGGAAACCCTTCTTATTACCCAAACATTGTGGGGAAAGTATTGTTTTATTAGAATTTTGTGGGTAGATTTTGGAGGTGCATGCCTTGGCTACCCTTAAGAAGGTCACCACTCCATCATTGTCATTCATTTGTGGGGAATTCTCATGTTCCCTTACCATGGTTTGAGAAGAAGAGAATGGGATAAGTAACCTAAACTTAGCCAAATACTCTTTCAGTCGCAATGATTATGATCTACTCAGGTGAATGGGAAGAATGATGCCCAAGGGAGTCAACCGCCATGCTCGACACTTAAAATATTTTTAGGCCAACTTCCAAGATGAATATGACATTCGGAGATGAAACTATACCAGGATGTAGAAAGGAATTATGGAACATCTTGAGCTTTGGACATTCCCACAAACTTTTTAAGACATACAGGCCCAAGATGACCTTGAGTATAAAGATACAAGCATAGACAAGATGAACCTCCCTTTGGTGGATTGGGATATGCAAGAGATTTTGAGTAACAAGGCCATCTCAAAGAAAGTAATTGAACGAAACCACTCATATTTCATGAGGGTTTTCTTGAACAATGTCTGATTGGACAACCAATTTTTTGAAGCCTTAGGCTCTTGGGCCATAGAGAAATCCAAAACCCAAGGTAAGAAGAAGGTTGGCACCCAAAATAAGGTCCCAGACCCCAATTTTCCCCCCTGGTGGAGAAGTTGGTTGAGAAATTTGAGCACTCCTAGAAATTATTGGATGCACAAAACTCCAGAGTGACTTTTTGTCTTGGAGCTACCCTGGTAGGATCCTATCCTCCACCGTGAGATTCTCCCTCCCTAGCCATTTTTTTAAGTACATCATGTGAATTAGAGATCAATGGAACTAAAAAAGAATAAAATCCCAGGGTGTCACTAAAAAGAAGAAAGAAGCATAAGGAAGAGAGACCTCCATGAAGTAGATTCCCAGACCCCAAGCTCAAGAATATACCTAGGGTTTAGGTACTTTCTCCCTCATCCTCCTCTGAAAAAGAGGATCACCCAGATAGCCCCCCAGAGATAGCACAGATTAATGTCGATGACTTCTTCCTGTTGGGTGATCTCAAAGAAATACATGGTATGGTTGATAGCATAGTAGAAGACACTATAGAACCATAAGTTGAGGTTCCCATGCATGGATCAATAGTGCCTGAAGATTTGGTGGTCCAAGGAGAATTTGTATCTTTTCATGAAGAGGTTGAAGGAGAAAAGGAAATATTGTAAGAGAAAGGAAGTAACCCAACAATGGAGTGATTGACAACTAAAAAGGAAATAAAACCTCTGGGAACAACCGTAACCTCTGATGTAGTGCTCCTGATCCAAATTGGTGATCAAAGTTCACTGACACCACCTAATGTAATGGCTTACAAAGTCACAGTTATATTTTAGCAAGTAGATCTAAATGAGTAGCCTCATCCGCGTCAACCACCAAGCCCACCTATGGATGATATCCTAGAGTGTGGTATGGAGGAAGAGATAAGGAATGAAGTTTAAGATCCCATTAAGATAGAGGAAAACACATCCAAGAGGTAACCTGAATTGAATCTTGGGGATACTTCAAGTTTGGGGATGATAATAAGCCAGCCATTTTCCCCACCATAGTGGTTAGTGGAGTCCAATAAAAGGAAAGCTCTGATGACTATTATATCCCCACTATCACTGGTAGAAATTTTTCCAAAGGCTAAGTCACCAAGAATCCTAAGAAGGCTTACACCCTTCATAGAAATTGAAGGACCTCATATGGTAATGTAGTGGGAATGATTACCGCCCCTCCTAAAAAAAAGAGGACTCAAACTTTACCGCCAAAGAGTATGTAATTACAGAGGTGCCTCTAGGAAAAAGAACTCAGCAGGGGGAATCAAACATCTTAAATGAAGCAAGCCAAGCTATTCAGGCCCAGTATGAGAAGAAATATTAGAAGGTGAAGGAGTTGAATATTACCAATGCCAACCTTTTTGAACTCTTGATAGTGTTAGTGCACCCCTTGTTTCTGAAATAGAAGGACCTTCAGTATTTGGGACACCGCTCTCTCAAGGAGATGTCGATGTGTTAAGGGATATGAAAAAGAAGGCTCTAGTGGTGGATGAGTGGATGGCCTTGCAAATTGGGGCCATAATAAGATTTCTATTCGAGTCTCTCGTAGACTTCTTTTAGGAACATGATGTAGTAAAACAGATAGAGGCCACCATTCCTCAGTGGTAGGGTGAGATCAAGAAGCATGAAGAGTGGAAAGATGCCTCATTAGATATTTTCAATCTTAGGGAAGATACTATAGAAACTACAGGAATCCTAGGGGATGAGTCTTATGGGTTCCTTGGGACTCAATACTCAAAACTTGAATTCAAATTCTAAACTAGCCAGCAGTTGGTAAGGGTGCTGGAAGAACAACTGCAGGTAGTCCAAACCCCATTGGACCGATATGCTGTTCTCATCCAAGAGATTACATCAGCTGATCTTCTTATCCCCAAGAGTTTTACTCCCATTGATTCCATACTAGGGAAATTAGAATAAGTGGTCGAGGCTCAATTCTGGTCTAAGGGAGATTTTAGTGGCGCCATAATGGCATTTCTTTCCCAAATATTTATTGAATCCTATGACGTAGCCAATGTGGCTACAGAGTTAAAGGAAAAGGTTGAGGATGTCGATGTTCATTTTGAATGTTTTTTTTATCATCAAGACTGCCTAAAGGATGTGGATGAAGATAAAATACTATAGATACTGCAGGAATATGAAAATTTCAAAGGATAGTAACATTTCTTGGGTCCCAGGGGATTCTTCACCATAATCAAACTATAGATTCATTCTTTATTCTTTGAGCATAAGATCTCAGATTCCAGATCTTTAGATTCCCATTTTTGTATTCTTTATAGTGATAAGTGTTAATAGCTCTTCTAGGCTGACCACTATCTACAACTTTTAGTCAGGTATATGATCATCCTTCTTGGAATGACTAGTCATTATTGGTCTGAAGGCTCACTGTAGAGGCCTCCCGAGCCCCAAGGGGTCATTCTAGCATTTAATGTCTAGAATACTGGGGCCTGCCCAATCACTGAGAGTTGGGAAAGAATTAATGAGGGTGTATGGCCCAAGTCTCTCAAGGAAGCTCCATCACATCCACAAGTACAAGGACACTTTTTCTGATGATGAATTTCCCAAATATTCTTTCTTTCTTTCCTCTCTTTTCTTCTGAAATGATTATATTATATTAAGAGGATTCTAACAGTGCAGGCAATACCGGTGCTCCATCACATCCACAAGTACAAGGACACTTTTTTTGATGACGAATTTCCCAAATATTCTTTCTTTCTTTCCTCTCTTTTCTTCTCAAATAATTATATTATATTAAGAGGATTCTAATAGCGCAGGCAATACCAGCTATAAATATTGTAATATAATGTAAATAGCTAGTGTAGGGTTATTCTCTTAGGTAGTTAATTTTTTCTATAAATACCAAGTTTGACTCCAATCCAAGGGTCGGAAAATTGATGATTTAGTTGTTCACTAGTAATACAAGTTTTCAAAGTTCTTAGCAATCTTATATTTTTAGAAGTTTAGAGTAGATTAATGTTCCCTTGGGGCCACTAACGTAAATTCTGGAGCTGCTAGAGTTGAAGTTAATGAAAGAATGAGGAACACCATTCAACACTACGCTCTTTTTTTTTATCCTAGAGTTAGTGAACTATTTTCATGTTTTATGCTTCCTTATGTCCTTTGTTCTAGTTTTGTAGTTACTCAATGAAATTTGTTACCTCGCTATTGATATATGGGTGATTGAAGAATATACGTATATGCTCAGTATTTTTTATTTCTTTTCATATAGAACTTTTTTATGCTAAGGGGATGTATATCATAAATATAATTAGAGATCTAAACTAACCCTATCCTATTTTATTCTATTTTCTTTTCCGAATATATGGAATGCTTGTAGGAAACTAATTATCGATGAAGTTTTAGAGGTCGATGAGTCAAAACTAGCTATCCCCCCAAAACAAATTATCATTTATCCAACTAAGCTAGAATTACACTTTCATGACCCGACTACCAGGTTCTTGGAGGTTAGGAGATCCCACTCTCTAGTAAGCCTCTTTAGGAAAAGTTGGTCGATACTTCAGTATCTAGTGACAACTGCCCCCATTGAAGAGACCATCACAAAGTCCCATCAACAGAAATTGGAGCTAGAAGGAGGGCATGAGCTCATCCTCCCCTAAAAAATTTGATACCACACCTCCTAAGGGTTGCAAAAGTAGTATTTTTAGGAATCTATCTTTTCATAGATTAGGGTCATTTTTTCCTTTGTGATTCGAAAGAATACTACGGTCAACCCCTAACCCTAGAGAGTTTTTAGAAATATGACCTTGTTTATGAGCGAAGAAAACTTACCAGAAGAAGAAGCCTCTCAACCCTAAATTTGGAGGGTTTGTAGCCCCTTAGAATACCTAGGTTATCTATCCTATCCCAGTAACCAATGTTACTATTAGCCTCAATATCCCAATGATTACTTATTTCAATTAAACTGGGTCTCCAATGGGATAGTTTCCCAACACTGTTAATGACCTCCCTCCGCGCCCAGAGAAGATTTGTCCCAAATATGATCATCTAGGCCCCAAATCTTTAGAAGAACACCTAGAGGCCTATAAAGACACTATATACTGACACAACATCCAACACAAGGATGTAGTAAATAGAATGTTCCCTCTATTTCTGAGGAAGAGCAAGTTGAATGGGTATTTAAATATTCTTGCTAACTCCATTAAAAATGGCAAGATATGGAGGCCACCTTTCTGATGGCATTCCCGATCCACATGGACTTGGCCTAGTCCCACATGGACCCAGCCTAGCCCCACAACCAGTTCATCTCCATTAGGAAGGATTCCAACGAGCCCTTGGCAACCTTTAAATATTGGTTCTAGAGACCCCTAAAATGATGTACAAGACCCTTTATCCCATCTAACGAGGTAATTATCCAAATGTATCTTAATGCCTTGGAGCCAATCATCACTACTCTTTTGTGGAGAACCATTGCCATAAATGAAAGGGACACTCTGGATAAATTTTATAAACTTGCCCTTGAGTTTTCTTGGAACTAAAGGAAAGCTCCAAGTGGTATTGGCTAGAGCTTACCTTATAACACACTTCCTGGGGGACTAACTTATTCAGGAAGGTATGATCCTAATCCATCACTAGGTGCCCCTACAATGAATCCCATGCCCCAGTATATTTATCCATCTCCCCTCCAAAACCATCCAACCCCAAAGTACGTGCCCTAGGTGCAAGAACAAATCCCATGGCCTTCACCTCTTGGAATAAATTTCTTCCAGGCATCTACATCTAGAGGACTACCCCAAGTGGCAGCAGGAACCCCTGCACTTGCCCCACCACCTCAATCATCACATTGTGACACCACTACCCAATTTTTTTCCATGGTTAAATCCCTTCAATGATTTGTGTCCTCACTCACCATGGACATGGGAAAATAAAATATGGGACCTCATGTGTCCCATGGAACTAACTCCTCCCATAGAGGGAACATCTTCTCGAGACAACAAAGTTCCAATAACTTCAGAACCCAGAACCATTATAACAATAGCAAAAGTAACAATACTTGGCCCAACCAACAATGGAATATCATGCCAAACAATGGGGGTGTCCCCCTTGGTCAGCCTTAAACGCAAGGGATTCCATGCATCTTGATGAATTCCAACCCCTAACATCATTGTGTCGGCTTCATGACATTGGTTCACATTCTGAGCTAAACTGTACCATGCTGGAGAAGATCATCTAGATCTCCCAGTCCAATAGGAATAAAAATAGTGATTCTCCCACTCTAGAATCCTCAGTTGAGCCCCACCATTCCACTTTTTCCTGTGAAACCTTCTTTTTCAAATAAATTGAAGAAGAACCTGACTTGCAGGGTTTCTTTGATGAATCCATCCCAGCCTTTGAGGCTAACATCTTTACTAAACCTAGGACTCCCTAAAAAAACCAATGCCAGTCAAACAAGGGTCATCTTACAACATTGATTCCCAAAAAATTATGAATCTCCCATCAGACCCTCTCACGAATATCAACCCACCCCCTCCAAAAGGACCCATGCCTAACTACACATGATAGTTTACCAAAAAATGTTTGTAGGCTACTAAGGGGAATTCTTAAATCACAAAGGTGATGAAGAATAATACCACCACCATAAAATTAATGGAATTATTGCTCAGTTGTCTCAAGTAGAGGAAGTCCCTCTTGAAGTATTTAGAGAACCCAAAATCACACAGCCACCCACCCAAATCAGTCAAGTTCAACGACACCAACGTGGTCGTATTATGGGGGAACACAAATGACCCCCCCTTCTTGTTCAGCCTTAAAATTCATGGTAAAAATATACACAATTGTGTGGTGGAATACAGAGCTTTGGGTAATGTCATGCCGCTATCCATTTGCAAGAAGCTTGGATTGGCCCCCACATCTCCCAACGATGTAGTCATCAAACTAGAAAACACCGCAGTCAAAATGGTGGGTGAACTAAAAAATGTCCAATTCAGTTGGTACAAGACCCTCCGATATCCAACATCATCAACATCCAATTTATAAACATCCCTGACACCTATGAGATTCTTGAGAGTTATAATTGGTCCAAATCCTTGAACAAATATATCACGATCAACTTTTCCCATGTTCGTTGAGTTAGAGCCCGTGCTGTATAGGGCCAAAGATATTTTGACCCTGAATTTCATCCTAGGTGAAATGATACCTGATGAGGATCCTGCTATCATGTAGAGGATTCATTATCTCATCATATAACTAAAGTAGGATCTAATCTCCTAGGATGAAAATGTGAGTTTAGCTTCCTTATTTTCTAGAAATTGGTATAGAGTTCATTGTCAAGGCTATTCAGAGCTCGAACAAACACCATGTGTGGATTCTACAAAGGTTCACCTTGAACATTTCCAAGTATAAAAGCATAGGGGCCAAGCCCCACCCTACCGCAATCCAACCATGAATGTATCTGACGGGATGTCTTCTCAAGGAGCCCCAGTAGGGACTCCTTCAAGAGGTGTTTCAGTCCCCATGTCTCCCTAGTTAGGTGACGCACCTGAACTTTCCCCCCATCCGAAACTAGTCCTAACTCCCACACAGCTTTTGCAACCATGTGACACTAGAAACAACATCTGGATCCTTAAATTTGATAGATCTAGATCTAAACAAGGTTGCAGAGCTAGGGTGGAGCTGATGAATCCTTAAGGAAATTCTTTCCTCACATCATATCGTCTGCATTTTGACTACACCAATAACATCACAAAGTAGGAGGCCTGCATCCTCAAACTCTTATTTTCCCTTCGGAAGGGAGTCACTTGCCTCTGGGCACTCAGTGACTCAAATATTATATTTAGGCAAGTTCGGAGCCAATATACATGTCATGATAAATGGATGGAAGCCTATTATAATTAGGTGTGTCTAGCATAATAGAGGACTTTGATGCCTTTGGCATAGAAGTAATTCCCCAAAAATGGAATTTCATTCTAGACGCACTCGCTGTATTAGCTAGTACCCTTGAGCCCATGGTAGGTTCCCGTCTCCAAAGATTATCAATTGAAATGGTGCCAAAACCCTCTATACCACATAATATAACCCACCTTCAGGTCTTCGAGGATGATTGACATATCCTCACCTTTGTGGGAAACATGGGTGTCTTTGAAGACCAGATTGTGGTCCTCCAAGAAAACATTAACATAATTGCATGGGGGTATGAAGACATTAAGACTTATGATACTTCTATCATGATGCACACTATACCCATAAAGCCAGATGCTAAACCTTTTTGGCAGAAACAAGACCATTCAATCCCCGAATTGAACCCTACATTCACTAGGAGGTTCAAAATTTATTGGCCGCATGGATAATATTTCCAATTTTACATACCACTTGGGTGGCCAATTTAGTTGTAGTCCAAAAAAAGAAAGAGGAGATTCAACTGTGTGTAAGATTCTGAAACTTGAATAAATCCTCTAAGAAGGATAACCACCCTATCCATTCATTAGATGAGGTATTAAAAATTATCAATGGTTCTGAGATGATTTCATTTTTGGATGGATATTCTGTGTATAACCAAGTCATGGAAAAATTTGAAGATAGAGCCAAAATGACATTCGCCACTAAGTCAAGAATGTTTTCCTAGAGAAGAATGCCCTTCAGGTTAATTAATGCCAGGGCTATGTTCTAGAAGGCCATGTACATCATCTTTTAAGGCTTTCTCAACAAATGCATAATCATCTACATAGATGATCTAAATGTTTTCTCTCAAGAAAGTTGTGATCATCCGGCCCACCTCGCCAAGATTTGTGAGTGGTGTTGCAAGTTTGGTATATCCCTTAACCCAAATAAATGCATGTTTAGGGTAATTGAAGGAAAATTAATAGGATGCATCATCTTAGAAAGGGTATATCCATCGATCCTAAGAAGGTTGAGGCACTACTAAAGTTGTAAATGCGAGGTAGTATAAAGGAAATCTGATATTTCTTTGGGAAAATCAATTTTGTCTGGTGTTTCATCACTGGTTTTACTGAGGTTGTAAAGCCTCTAAATGATATGATTAAAAAGAATACCAAAATTGAGTGGAGACCGAAGGAAAAATAGGATTTTTCCAAGATCAATAAAGGTATCATAGAGGCTCCAGTCCTGGCCAGTCCAGACTATTCCCTCATGTTTCACATATATTATTTTTCCTACACCGACTCTGCTGTAGTCGTACTAAGACAAAATGTTGAAGGGGAAGAATGACCCATCACTTTTATGAGCTCCTATTTCAAAAATGTAGAGGTACGATATTCACCTCTGGAAAAACAAGTGTTTGCCTTAGTTCTGATAGTCAAAAAGTTTCAACACTACATCCTCTATAGAAAAGTGCATGCTATCCTCCCTGACTAGGCTATTAATTATTTATTACTTCAAAGTGAATTAGGAGAACACCATGGAAAGTGGATTTCCATCTTCCAAGAGTATGATCTAAAAATGCAACCTATGAAACTTGTCTGAGGATAAGGACTATGCAAAGTGTTGGCTGAGGCTAATCCGCATATTGAATGTCACACTTATACTATGCAATCTATTACTCAAGACCCCTGGTATCCAAACTTGGTGCACCTCCTGCTAAATAATCAGTGGCCTGAATGGCTTATTCTTAGTAAACGTTAGGCTCTCCAACTAAAGAGTACACATTTCATGATTAAGAATGGGACTCTTTTTTGAAGGGATCATGAAGGTGTCTACCTTTAGTGTCTTGATTGATAGCAGGCCATGAAAAAGATAGAAGAATTCCATGGTCATTTTGGAACTGGACATAGGTTGGCGGATTCTACCGCCCATTAAATATTGTAGGTTGGATACTATTGGCCCCATATTATTATGGATGTCTACGTGCATGTGAGGAAGTGCCACACTTGCCAAACTGTCGCTTCATGAGAGAAAAATCTTACAATGCCTCTCCAACCTGTATTCGAGGCAATACCTTTTGCCAATAGACATTCAACTTTATTGGGGAAATAAATCCCAATTTGTCTGCAAACCACCAATACATTTTAAATGCCATAGATTATTGCACCTGGTGGACTGAATCTATACCATGAAAGAACAACACAATCAATGTGGTAATCCTCTTCATTGAAGAAATAGTGTTATGAGGTTGGGAATTCCTTTTTCCCTAGTGTGTGCTAACAGCCTAGCATTTTCCTCTAATCAATTATTGGAATGGGCCTATGATAGGGGTGTCACCCTAAATTTTTCTATTAATTACTATCCTCAAGGAAATGAGGTAGCAGAATCCACTAACAAGAAACTTTTAGAGGTGATCAAGCACCTGCTTGAGAAAAACCCCCACGATTGGCACCAGAAAATAATGTTCACCTTGTGTATAGAGCACATCCAAATCAAGGCTACTCTGGGAACTTCCCCATTTAATCTAGTATATGGCCTAAACCTAGTATTCCCGGTGAACCTACAGATTATGGTCCTATAGTTCATGAAAAAGTTTAACAACTGGGATAACATTGTTAAAGTATGCATCCTCAACCTAGTATGGTTGGAGGAGTAGAGGGACCATGCATTGGAACATTTTGTAAAGCACTAAGCTATGGTCAAATGCTAGTTTGAAAAAAATACCAATATAAGGATTTTTAGACTTCAGACTTGGTGCTCTTGTGGGACAACACTCTGGAGAAGAAGGGAAAACATAGTGATTTCTAGAGGCTCTAGCTCGGTCCCTACCAAATATTTGAAATCTATGGAGCCAACACATACCATCTGAGTTCTTTAACTAGAGAAGGTGCCCCGTTTCCTATCAACAAACAGTTCCTCAAGCATTATTTCAAGTGACGTAGAAGAATGTACTCCCTAGGAAGGAAATGTATCATATGTATATACCATTTATAAATATTCTTCGGTTGTGTCAATCTGGTGTGCCCTTCCTTGTAAATTATTTTGGGGCCCTTGCCCTTGTTTTGTACTTTTTTTTTTTGCTTCACTTGCCGTTTTCTTTTGGTCTCCTTTCTCTTTTGGGTCCTAGTGTGTTGCTTATTTTTTGTTAGGCTAGTATGCCTTGCATAAGGAACATGCAAGTTGGGAGACTCTCCTTGTGCATTTTAGTGATCCAAAACTAGGTGATGAAAGAAGGTTAGTCCTATCCACATTCAAAAACTCTTAACTCAAGACTTCAAGTGTTGGATACTCTTCACTGAAACTAGGTATTTATGTTTCTCCCTAGAAGAACAAAGATGGGTTGTCATTTTGAAAAGGGCAGTAACTTAAATCAAGTAGGAAAAGATCTAAAGAAATATAGCTCAATCACACTCTCAATGAGAAGCACCTAAGAAAAAGGAATTAAATTGAAAATGTCTCCCGGGCCAGATATTCCCTCCCCACTCAGTGATTAAAAGGATGACAAGGTGCAAGAAGTACTGCTGTGGTAACAAGCTAATATTGACGAGCCCAGTGAAAGAAGTACCACCTCCCCCATCTTCAAAAAAAAGAGGAGCTAGAGAGCCGAAGGTCAAGAACCCAGAGAAAAAAAAGGCACCCATCAGACACTAAATCTACTATGTTAGTGCAGTTTCTCTTTCTTTTCTCTGGCTATGTCCTACTCTCACCCCCTTTATTTTAGGCCTAAGATACATAATATGGGAAGTCTCAACATCTAAATTACAACAAGTTTCTAAGGTCTTTAAAGTCATGTTGTGATGACACATCTCTGATGATGGTAAGATCCTCCTAATTTTTTTACCATAGTTCTAGGAGTTCTCAAATGCAAGAGGTGTTTTTCCCAAAAAGTTGCCATTTTTTATGCCCTGCATACCCATCTCTACATTTTGTGTGCAAAATGTGGGGTCCCCTTTTTTTCTTTCTTCTATTTCCCTTTATTTTTGCCTTTAGTTTGGTTTTATTTTCTTTGGGCCTTTGGCCTTGTTTGGTCTTTGTTTTTCTTTGTTGTTCTTTGCATTCTCCGGGACCCAGTTCCCTGAGTGTCGTTCCCAAGCTGGTGGTTTCAGATATTTGATATTTGGCGATCATTCCTCTTCTCTTGAAGGTGAATGACCATTAAGTGCTTCAGAGTCCAGACTATGGTTTCCAACATGTTTCTCAAAATTACTTTTGGTAACTAATGCAATATTATAGGCATTATTTAAGGCCTTTTACCTTGTCACTTTTACACTTACCGCAAACTAATTACCTTTTGGCAAATTTTCTTGAGAGAAAAGAAATTTTTTTCTGAGCTATGATGTTTGAGCTAGAAGGTGTAGAGGTGTCTTCAATGATTCCTGTGGAGTGTTTACGTGATAGAGTGAAGCTCTTTGAAGTACTTCCTTTTAGCATTTCAAGTTTCAGGTAGGCTCTTGGGTCCTTTCACCTTTCTATATTATTTTGTTTCCTTTTTTTTGTCTCCGCCCATTTTTTGGTTTCATGTTTTCTTTTGTTGGGTTTTGTTTTATTTTGTTCCCATTGTTTTACACGTTTGTCTATTTGTTTTTTGTCTCTATTTTTCTTTTGTGTGGTGTTTTTTGTTATATTTTCTGGGTGATTGTTCACATTCATTGCTCAGGTTGTGCCTACCATTTGGCATGACACTATCCTTGAGCTTGGTGCATCTCTTTTTCCTTCATAGTCATCTGACTTGAAGGTGAGATGCATGCCCTTCTAGGCTGTAAATTTTCTATAGGTAATGGTTGTTTCTCTGCTTTGTAGTTGTAAATTATGTAAATTTAAGATATCTAAAGCGTGGTATCTCTCTATAAATATTCAGTCACATTTGGTAGGTTAGAGTTTGGTCTTGTGAGTGCTTTAGCACTGTGTGTATTGTGGGTAATCCTTGCAAGTAGTCTTGTACATTTTTTCAAATTTGTAAAGCTCTATTTTTGTTTTCCTGCGCTTAGGGACATGGCGTCACTATGAGCCTTGCCTAGTTGGGTTCTTGTGGAAGTAATTCTTGAGGACCCTCTTTTGATCCAAATTCTTTATAAGGTCTGAGGGCTATGTCTACCAAATAAATAGGTTCACCATCTTGGTTGGTGTAACCTTGGACATTAAGGTGATGGGTAAGCCAGTTGGAGAGGCAAGCTCACTAGTAGGCTGTTAGTTTTTCTCTCTCATCTATCCTTTCTGTCTTAATGGAAGAATCACTTCCCATGATTGAGAATTTAAAATTAATCCCAAGTGGGATTCATACCACTCACGCTAGAACTAATGTCTATTAAATGTCATTACTTAGCTGAGTGGGTATGCATGTCTTAGAGTACGACAACAAGGTTACCTATCTTGTCTCTAACAATTTTTGTCTTCTCAAGTTAAGGCCAAGTGTGTTGGTAAGCCCAAACTTTTCCACCTCATGCAACCCCCTTTAGATCATCATTTTAGGTCTTTAGTGTGCAAGAAATGCTTCATCTGTTAAAATTGGAGACAATCCTTGGACATATGATCCCCTTTAAGATGCCTTAAAATTTCTCTATTTTATGAGAAAAATAAGATCGCTCTCAAAGCCTCTAGAGCATGGAATCTTTTAATGTGTATATATTGATGCTTGTCTAGCTCATAGGTATAGGTCAAAGAAAGAAAGAAATGGCTTCAGAATATTCACCTCCTAGGAGCCCTGAACTCCCAAGTACCATGACAAGTACCCTTAAGAAGAACAAGATAGAGAGGGCATTAGATAAGCTCCTACTAACCCACAAATATAATAAAGGTAGGACAATTCAGGGGTCTTGGATTGAGTCTATACTTAAATAAATCACTGACACATATGTTAGTACTTGGGTTGAACTGCAAGGCCTCATTCAAGCAATCTATCAACTCTGACGATTGAACAACTAAAACTTAGTTAACTTAGTAACATCTAGTATCATTCAAGTGGCTAGTTTTCCATGCTTAGTGCAAGTGCCAGAGATAATTTTTCTCTTGGCCAGATGTCACAATCAAGGAAGTAGAGCTATTATGTTGGTCTCTCCTAACCCCCTTGGATACCTAGTGCCCATTGTCACATTGATCCATGATGAAACTGCCATAGGGTGGCGCATCCCACACTTTGTAGGTACTACTTCTCTCACCAAGGCTGCCTCCCTCAAGTAGTTCAAGGATGCAACTGATCTGACTCGGTTCCACCTAGACTCTGAATGGCTAAAATGTTTACTCTAAGACTATATGAAAATACAGACAGAAATCCCTCTCTCCAACTTCAAGGAGCCCATCCAGGATGGGATGATCTTTTTATGAAGGATTTTTGGGGAACCCCATGCCCAAGAATTCTCCCCCTAGATGTATTACATTTTTTTTTATATAGTGACTACCAACAAGGCATGCTTCGACTGGACCAATATCATCACCAAACATGTAGACATCCAGATGAGGAAATTCGAAGCAGAGAAATTTTTTTATATTACTTCCTACCTCGTCAAGCCACTTACCGGCCATTGTCAAGGAATCTAGAGTCTAACAATAGTTGGTGTTCTTGGGGAAGGAGTTGATCAGGTCAACCCATGGGACCACTTCCCCTAGATTTAGTGGGACCAGATTTGCCCTAATTTTTATAGAGTCAACCACACCTTCATCTTTCATGGGATAAAGATAGTCACTGGTGATTAGGAATTCATATTATCCCAATAGACCATGGGCCTGGTTGGTGTGTGAGGTAGTTACTTTATCCAGTTTTCCCAACACACCTATATTCAGGTGTTTGGATTTTTGGGAAACCCTTCCTATTACCCATACATTGTGGGGATAGGATTTTTTTATTATAATTTTGTAGTCAAATATTTAGAGGTGCATGCCTTGACTTCCCTCAAGAAGGTCACCACTCCATCATTCCCTTTCATTTGTAGGGAATACTCATGCTCCCTCCCCGTGGCTCGGGAAGTAGAGAATGACCTAAGCAGCCTAAACTTACCATAATATTCTTTCAAGTGCAAGGATTATGATCCACTTGAGAGCCTAGGAAGACTGATGCCCAAGGGGGTCAACCCCCATGCTCGAAACTTAGAATATTTTTGGGCCAACTACCAAGATAACTATGAGGTCTGAAGATGATGCTACACTAGGATGTAGAAAGGAATGAAAGAACATCTTGAGCTCCAGACATTCCCACAGAGTTTTTCAAAAATTGGGCCCTAAGAGGACCTTGAGTATAAATATACAAGAATAGACAAGATGAAACTCATTCCGGTGGATTGGGATATGCTAGAGATATTGAGTATCGAGGCCATCTCAAATATAGTAATCGAATGTAGAAACTCATATTTTGTGAGGGTTTTCCCAAAGAGTATGTGATTGGAGAACCAATTTTTGGAAGCCTCAGGCTCCTAGGCTATGGAGCAATCCAAAGCCCAAGGAAAGAAGAAGGTTGGGACCCCACCTCAGGTCCCAGACCTCATTTTTGCCCCCTAATGGAGCACTTGGGTGATAAATTTGATCACTACTAGATATTATTGGATGCAATAAACTCTGGTATGATTTTTGGTCTTGGAGCTACCCTAGTAGGCTTCTTTCCTCTATCGAGATATTCTCCTCCCTGTCCATTTTTTTAAGCGCAACATGTGAATTAGAGATTAATAGAACTACAAAAATCAAAGATCTTGGGGTGCTGCTCAAAATAAGAAAAAAGAATAAGGCAAAGTGGCCTCCATAAAGTAGAAGCCCGGAACCTGAGCCTGAGAATATACCTGAGGTTGAGGTACTTTCTTCCTCCTCCTCCTCCAAAAAAGAGGATCACCCAAAGAGCCCCCTAGAGATAGAACAAATCAATGTTGATGACTTTTTCCGATGGGTGATCTCAAAGAACTACACAGTATGGTTGATAGTATGGTAGAAGAGACATCAGAAACAAAAGTTGAGTTCCCATGCATGGGTCACAAGGTCTGAAGATTTGGCAGTCCAAGGAGAAGGTGTACCCCCACCTAAAAAGGTCAAAAGAGAAAAGGAAATACTACAAGAGTAAAGAAGTAACCCAACAATGGAGCGGTTGTTGGTTGATGAGGAAACCTAACCTCCAGAAACAATTGTAACTTCTGAGGCAGTGCCTCCTAGCCTGATCACTAATCAAAGTTTGCTAACACCACCTAATGCAATGTCTGACAAAGTCATGGCTATATTTCAACAAGTAAGTCTGAATGAGTTTCCTCAACCACCTCCACCACCCATCCCACCTATGGATGATATCCCAGAGGGTGGTATCGAGGAAGAGATAAGGAATGAAGGTGAAGACCCCAATAACATAGAGGACAACACATTTAGGGGGAACCTAAATTGAACCCCAAGGAAACTTCAAGTTTAGGGATGATAATAAGTGGCCAGTTTCCCCAGCATAGTCATTATTGAAGTTCTAGAAAAGGAAAGCTCTAAAAACTATCACACCCCCACTATCACTGGAAAGAATGTTGACCAAAGACCAAGTCCCTAAGAATCCTAAGAAGGCCTACACCGTTCACAACACTTGAAGGGCCATAGATGGTAATGTAATGGCAATTATTTCTGCCCCTCCAGCAAAAAATCAAGACTTGGAGGTTACCGTCGAAGAGTATGTAATCACCAAGATGCCTTTGGGAAAAAGAACTAAACAATGGGAATTGGACCTCTTAAATGAATCAAGCCACGATATTCAGGCCCAATATGAGAAGACATCTTAGAAGGTGAAGGAGGTGAAGATTACCAATACCAACCTTTTCAAACTCCTAATAGAGTTAGTGCACCCCCTTTCTTCCAAAACACCCACACCTTCTGTCTCCAGGGTATTTCTCTCTCACGACAATGTTCATGTGCTGAGGGCTATGAAAAAGAAGGCACTAGCGGTGGATGACTGGATGGCCCTGTAGATTGGGGTCATAAGAATTTTTTTGTTTGAGTCTCCCCCATAATTCTTATGGGCATATGATGTAGCAAAGCAGATAGAGGCCAGCATTCCTTAGTGGCAGGGAGAGATTGATAAGTATGAAGAGTGGTAGGATGCCTCATTAGAGATTCTGAATCCTGGGGAAGGTAATGTAGCGACTATGGGAATCCTAGGGGATGAGTCTTATGGGTTCCTCCAAACTTAATAATCTAGACTTGCATTCAATTTCAAAACTATCAAGCAACTGGTAAGTGTGCTTGAAGAACAACTATAGGTGGACTGGATCCCATTGGACTGATATATTGCTCTCATCCATGAGATTATATAGGTTGATCCTCTCAGCCTTGAGACTTTTACTCCCATTGATTCCATACTAGGGAAGTTCAAAAAAGTGTTTGAGGCTCAATTCCAGTAATTTTTCCTAGGTCTTGGGGAGTCCTTCACCAAAAACAAACTACAAATCCATTCTTTACTCTTTGAGCGTAATCTCCCAGATTCCAGATCTTTAGATTCCCATCTTTGTATTCTTTATAGTGATAAGTGTTGACTGCTCTTTTGAGCTGACTGACCACCATTTATGGCATGCTATTAGGTCCATGATTTTCCTTCTTGGCATGATTGGTCACTATTGGTCAAGAAGATCACTGTAGACACCTTCTGGGGCCCAAGGTCTCATTTTAACATTTAATATCTAGGGTACGGGGGCCCACCCGATCATCGAGAATTAGTAAAGAATCAATAAGGGCATATGACCCAATTCTCTTAGGGAAGCTCCACCACATCCACAAGTAAAAGGATACTTTTTCTGATGGCAGATTTCTCAAAGCTTCTTTCTTTCCTCTCTTTTCTTCTCAAATGATTGTATTATATTAAGATGATTCTGATAGCACGGGTAGTATTGGCTGTAAATATTGTAATATAATGTAAATAGATAGAGTAGGGGTATTCTCTTAGGTAGTTAAAGTTTTCTATAAATACCAAGTCTGACGCCATTCCAAGGGTCGACAAAATGATGATTTAACTGTCCACTAGTAATACAAGTTTTCAAAGTTCTTAGCAATCTTGTGTTTTTATAAGTTCAGAGTAGATTAATGTTCCCTTGGGGCCACTAGTGTAACTACCAATTATGTTGGATTTGAAGTTAATTAAATAATTAGGAACATTAATAAGCACTATGCTTTGTGTTTTTTTTATGCCGGAGTTAGCAACCAATTTTCATGTTGTATCCTTCCTTATGTCCTTTGTTCCAATTTTGTGATGATTTAATGAAATATGCTACCTCGCTACTAACATATGTGTTATATAAGATTATATGTATATGTTCAGTATTTTTTATTTCTTTTCACCTAGAAATTTGTTAATTCAAAGGGGATGTATATCATGAAGATAGTTAGAGATATATACTAACCCATTATCATTGAAGATTAAGAGGTCCATGAGTCAAAACCAACTATCCCCCCAAAAGAAACTGTCACCTGTCCAACTGAGCTAGACTTGCATAGTCATGACCTAATTACCAGGTGCTTGAAGGTTAGGAGAGCCTACTATCGAGTAAGCCTTTCAAGAGAAGTTGGACAATAATTTGGTATTTGGTGACAAATCTCCTCATTGGAGAGACCGTAAAAATTTCTCGTCAACTAGACTATGTCCACAATATTGAAGTTCCTTAATCTATCTCACTTTTCAAAGCTTTTCTTGGTTTGTATTCTATTGGAACTCCAAATTATTCATATATTTACATCTACTCTCTTCCAACTCCATGAGCTAAGCATATCTTACCTGTAGAGGGTCTCCTTCTTCAAAAAGTACAAGTTGAGTAGCAAGGTTCAGAGTTGGTATTTCAGTTAAGATGGAAAACTTAGCTTCCTTGTCATAGACTAGCATATAGGGAGAGTTTACAATGATATTTTTTGGAGTGATCCTGTCTAACCATAGGGAATACTTTAGTTTGGAATTTGAATCTCTCTTATTCTCTTGCAAATTCTTCTTAATTATCCTCATCAGATTCTTATTAGTGGAATCAGCTAAACCATTACCCTACGGGTAATAATTGGAACTATTGTTGAAGTAAATACCATGCCCACTTTCCCATTCAATGACTCTCAAACCTATGAAGGAAAGTGCATTGTCAAATATTATTGAATCAAGAATGTAAAACCTTGTATGATATCATCATAAAAGTTTAGAAAAACAGTATTATTAGATTCCTTCAATGCAATGGCTTTTGTCCATGGGGTGAAATAATCAGTTGTAGTCATTATCCATTTGTGGCCTACACTAGATGGGAGGTTAATTAGGCCTATGAAGTCAATCACCCATTTCAAAAAAGGTTGGTCTATCCTGATTGGTTGGAGGGTTAGGGATAAATGTTGGAATAGTCCCAAGGGATAAATAAGAGGGCGGGGGGGGGGGGGGGGGGGGNGGCGAATCAGTTATCAGATAGTTTAATTATTTTCTTTAATTAATTATAGAATAACATTGAGCATTAAAACATTCAGATAATACAAGATAGAACACAATAATTTTGGTTATGGGGAAACCAAATAGGTAAAAACCCTGGTGGGAATTAGCACCCACAAAGAACTATACTTGAGTATAATTATCCCTATTAGAAGATCTTCCAACCCTGTTAGGAGTTGTTCTTTACAATGCAATAAGTACAGTGACCTGGTTAAGGGTCTAAACCTATTAGCAGTCTTTTACAAATAAACTTGTTAGGGGTGAGAACTCATTGTCCAAAAAGCTCACTGCTAAAATGATGAAGGTTGCAACCTTCAACAAAACACATATGCACTATATCTGATAAATGAACTATTTGAGTAGACCTATTGTCTTGATCAGTTCCAGAGTGTTGTATACTTCCACTTCTTCTTCACATAGATCTTTTCTTGATGAATGAAATGTCTCTACTATCCCAAAACAATGGACATTGTGTTCTGTACCTTTTCTATCTCTTTTCTTATCATTCACACTTAGCATTCACCAAATGAACTAATATAAGTATCTTCCCAAAAGATGTGATCTTAGTCAGATTTAGGAGTCCTTTTAATACTTCTTTTATCAGCCAAATCGAGCATGCAACCTAATTAGAATCACACAACCCAAACTGAATAGACACGATGCTTCACATAGTTGGCTCTACCAAATTGACTCAATTATTCTACTTTTGTTAGAATACATTTAGCACCTTTAGATAATTAAATTTAACTCATAACTAAACATGAATACAAAAACACATATCCCAAAGATAGGTGCAACTCAAGAAACAATGTAATTATGTCAGCTCTTCATAGATAATCTTCAGTCACTGTAACTGTCAAATAAAACTAACATAACTCAACTAAAACTGCATATATGACTCTGCATGAATGCACATAGAAACCAGAACATGTGTACACCATGGAAATAAATAGGCAGGGCTTCAAAACATCTGTACTCATAATTGCTAATAGGACACTATTGTTTATTATATGTTGTCATCAATGACAAACATAGAATCAATAATTTGCAGAGAAGAAAATCTCAACCATTATCCCCCTTTGACATTGATGGAAACATATGATATGAAGAACACCATCAAACCAAAGTATCCTCCTTCTTTTTACAATCTTCTCAATATCCTCATCAAGGGTTCCTATTTTCTGCTGCTTCTCTTTTGACTATGTTTTTATTTTCATGATTATATGCTCCCCTAGAGTATATGCTCCCCCTTACTAATACTCCCCCTTTGACATCAATGAAAAAGGGTGCCAAAAATAATGAAGCATAGGTACTACTCCAGAAGTAGAGTAGTAACGCATTCATCAGTCACCAAGGACTGATGTTCTTTGCTACAAATTCTAATCAGACTCAGGAAAGGGAATTACTCCTAGCTTCTCCCTAAGATACTCAAAAGTATCTTTTGATAAAGGCTTTTTAAAAATGTCTGGTGACTATTCTTTAGTGCTCACATAATCAAACTTTACTTCTCTATCTACAAATTTTTCTCCTAGAAAGTGATATTTGATCTCAATGTGTTTTTTCTTTGCGTGCATCACAAGGTTCTTTGACATATTGATAGTGCTAGTGTTATCATAGTGAATAACAATAGGATAGTTAATCTGAATACCAAAGTCTTTAATCATCTGTTTGATCCAAACCATTGTTGAATAATTCAGTGTTGCTGCAACATACTCAACTTTTGTTGTCGATTGAGAGATACATTTTTGCTTCTTGCTTGTCCAACTAACCAACCCATCTCCAAGAAATACTACTCCTCTTGAGGTACTCTTCCTGTCATCAACACAACCTACGCAATTTGCATCTATATACACATGAATTTGTATGTTTTTTGAGTTAGGATACCATAAGCCATAGTCTATAGTCCCCTTTAAGTATCTGAATATTATTTTTATTTCCATTAGGTGATTTTGTTTAGGTTCAGCTGCAAA
The DNA here is from genome assembly GCA_018584345.1 of Thuja plicata. NCBI lineage: Eukaryota > Viridiplantae > Streptophyta > Pinopsida > Cupressales > Cupressaceae > Thuja > Thuja plicata. The sequence goes on from MU225916.1 coordinate 1,939,167, forward strand.
TCTTCCAACAATGCCAACTGCATTGGAAATATCTGGTCTAGATTGAGTAAGATATATTAGTTTTCCAATCATATACTTGTATAGTATCTTGTCAACTACCGTGGAATCATCATCTTTAGAAATATTGCTTCCTATTATCATGGGGGTGCTTACTGGTTTGCAATATTTCATTTTAAAAATTTTCAATATCTCGTTCACATACTTAGACTAAGTTATAAATATGCTTGTGTCTATATGTTTTACATTCAATCTAAAAAAATATTTGATAGGTCCAATCATGCTCTTTTCAAACTCACTTTGCATCTCTTTGGAAAATTATGCACTAAGCTTGTCATTACCTCTAAAGATAATATCATAAAAAAAATAGCAACAAGTAGTAATCATTCATTTGTCTCTCTTATGAATAAGTTACAATCTGCTGCTCCTTTTCTAAGTCCTATCTTTGTAAAGTAACCATCAAGTCTCTCATACCATGCTCTTGGGGCCTATTTAAGTCCATAAAATGCTTTCTTTAGTCTACATACCATGTCTGGTTTTTATGATAGATTAAATCCTTCAGGTTGTTCTATGTAAACTTCTTCCTTCAAGTCACCATTTAGAAAAGCTGACTTTACATCCATTTGATATACTTTGAAGTTCTTGAATGTTGCGTAGGCCAAAAAAAACTTGATAGATTTCAGTCTTCTCATAGGGTAAAATGTGTCAATGTAATCTATTCCTTCTCTATGTGCATATCCTTTACATACCAGTCTTGCTTTGTTTCTTACCACTGTACCTTCTTCATTCATATTATTCCTGATTATCCAATTTGTTTCAATCACATTCTTGTCATGAGGTCTGGGGACCAGTTCCCATGTATCATTCTTGATTATCTGATCCAATTCTTCTTGCATAGAACTATGCAAATCTGAATTGTTGCACACATCTTCAACACTTAAGGGTTCAATTTGAGAAATTAAGCATACCTCTTCATCAATGGTTGAACCTTTTTATCTACATCTTGTCAACACTTTAGCGCTCTGATCTCCAATGATGTCTTCCTTAGAGTGGTATTTAGATTTGTATTTTGAGTTTTTAGGAGTGACACTCTCATCTGTAATCTGTGATTCTTCTTGACTTGGTTCAGAGTCTTGCATGAAACATCAATACAGTCAAACATTTCTTCAATAACTATGTCCTTGCTAATAGGTTGTGTTCATCTTCAATCATGGGAGCATATTCATAGTATCTTTCTTGAATCATAAACTTATCATCAATCTTTACATGAGTACTTTCAATGATCTTCTTCAATCTTAGATTAAAACATCTATAGGCTTTTCTTTTAGTAGAATAACCAAGAAAAATAACTTCATCACTTCTAGCATCAAACTTGCCAATACTGTAATCTCTCTTGATGTAGCACTTGATTCCAAAGATTCTGAAGTATTTTACAGTGGGTACATTACCAAACCAAAGTTCATAAGGTGTCTTTTCTACGTTTGGCCTTAACTTGATTCTATTGATAGTATAGACTGCTGTATAAAATGCATCTCTCCAATAGGTATGGGAAATATTTCCTTCAATCATGATAGTGAGTACTATGTCGATTATTATCTTGTTCCTTCTTTCTACAATCCCATTCTCCTGAGGGGTTCTAGGAGCACTTAACTGTCTTTTGATTCCATGTTCTTCATAGTAGTCATAAAATTGGTGAGAGGTGAATTCTCCTCATCTATTTAATCTCAGACATTTTATCTTCAATCTAGATTCATTTTCAACCTTAGCTTTGAATACTTTGAACTTCTCAAAATATTTATATTTGTCTTTTAAGAATGCAACCCACATCATCCTTTAGAAATCATCAAAAAACAAAATGAAATACCTCTCACCATAGTATGATCTTGTTTGAGTTGGTCCACATAGGTCTATATGTATTAGATCTAATTTGTTCTCTATTGAGTTTTGTTTGCTTTTGAATGAGGACCTTACATGCTTCCCCATCACATATTCCATGCACATAGTATCAACTTGTCTTGCAATAAATGGAAGGTCTCTTACTATCTTTACATTACTTATCTTTACTATGATGTCAAAATTGATATGATAAAGTCTCTTGTGCCATAGCCAACTGTCATCTACTTTTGCAAAAAAACAACTTACATCAAAGTTGAGCTAAAAGACATTACCTTTGGTCTTTGAGCCTAATGCAATCATGTCTCCTTATTTGTTTTTAATGATGCACTTGTTCTCTTTGAATTCCAACTAATATCTTTTGTCAAGTAATTTTCCAACACTTAGAAGGTTGTGATGTAAACCATCAACATAAAGAACATCATCTGTTTTGTTCTTTCCATCTAAGGTAATAGAACCCCTACCTACATGATGGGTTTGGGAATGTTATCTCCAAATATAACCATGCCACCTTTGTACTTATCTAGATGTACAAATATTTCTTTGTCACCTTTCATGTGATGTGAACACCCACACTGTCTATGATCTAGTTTGTTCTGATCTCTACTTTGGAAACTAATGCTAACTCTTGTGCTTCTTTTTCATCTTCAATTTCCATCTCCTCAAGAATTTTCTCAATGTCTTTAATGGCAAAAAATCCTATTTCAACAAATCCTATTTCATCTTCTCCCGAATCATGATCAGTTACACCATCTTCAGCATGATATAATTCCTTAGTGTACTTGGGTTTGTAATTTGATCTGAACTTCTTGACTCTTCTAGGACACTTGGATGCAAAGTGGCCAACTTTGTTGCATGAAAATAATTTGAATGGTAGCTACCCTTCATATTTCCCTTTACCTTTTCTTTCCTTCTTGGAAATCATAGAAATTATTTCTTCTAGTTTAGTGTCAACTTCTTCCTTCTCATTTGAGCTACTTAAAGATTTATTACCATGGAAAAAGGCTTTGAAAGTTGTTTCCATTTTAAGTTTTGTCTTCAATCTTGATATCTCAAATGCAAATATTTTTCTAATCAGGGTTTCCCTTTTGAATTCCTTTGAGAATTGCATGCTTTCATCCAAGATGTTAATATTTCTTTCATAATCTACTGTCAATGTGGTCATTAGTCTGTCCATTATATCATCCTCTAAAATTTCTCCACCATTGTTCTTGATACCTGATACTACTTCATTAATCCTTTCATTGTAATCTCTGATGTTCTCTGCAGGTAGCATCTCTAAATTATTGTATCTTTTCTTCCATGTATTTCTACATGCATTATTTTCTTGGATGTCCCCTTCAAACATATCTTCTAAGTATTTCCAGATTGAATATGCTCTTTCTACCTTTTTTATCTTAGAAAATTCACTGTCAGGTAGGTCACTGATTAGGGCCTCCTTGGCAATTGCATTTTGGGTGATTAATTTTTTAAAAAATTTTGTAGAGTCTTCTTCTGCAAGGTCTTTCAAGGTGGGAACATCAATTTCATGAGTAGCAATCTCATAGATCTCAAAATCAATGCACTAAAGATGTGTTATCATTTTATTCTTCCAGTCAAGATAGTTCTCTCCATCAAAATTAGGAATCTCTTTCCTAAAGTACGTGATTTGATCTACCTTAAGTTGTTAGGCTTTCTCTCCAAGGCACTTGGCTCTGATATCAATTTTTGGAATAGTCCCAAGGGATAACTAAGAAGGGGGGTGAATCATTTATCAAATAGTTTAATTCTTTTCTTCAATTAATTACATAATAACATTGATCATTAACACATTCAAATAATACAAGATAGAACACAACAATTTTTGTTACAGGGAAACCAAATAGGTAAAAACCCCGATGGGAATTAGCACCCACAAAGAAGTGTAATTGAGTATAATTATCTATGTTAGAAGATCTTGCAACCCTGTTAGGATTTGTTCTTTACAATGCAATAATTATAGTGACCTGGTTAAGGGTTTGACCCTGTTAGGAGTCTTTTACAAATAACCCTGTTAGGGGTGAGGACTCACTATTCAAAAAGATGACTACTAAAATGACGAAGGTTGCAACCTTTAGTAAAACATATATGCACTATATATGGTAAATGAATTGTTTGAGTAGACATGCTATCTTGATTAGTTCTAGAGTGTTTTATACTTCAACTTCTTCTTCACATAGATCTTTTCTTGATGAATGAAATGTCTCTACTATCCCAAAACAATGAACATTCTATTTTGTACTTTTTCTGTCTCTTTTATTATCATTCACACTTCGCATTCACCAAATGAACTACTAAAAGTATATTCCCAATAGATGTGATCTTAGTTGGCTTTAGGATTACTTTCAATACTTCTTTTGTCAGCCAAATCAAGCAAGCAACCTGATTAGAATCACGCAACCCAAACTGAATAGACGTGATGCTTCACATAGTCGGCTCTAACAAATTGACTCAATTATCTCGCTTCTATTAGAACACATTTAGCACCTTTAGATAATTAAATTTAACTCATAACTAAAAATTGATACAAACATGCATATCCCAAAGATAGGTGCAACTCAAGAAATAATGTAATTACGTCAGCTCTTCACAGATAATCTCCAGTCACTATAACTGTCAAATTACACTAACATAACTCAATTGAAACTGCATATCTGACTCTGCATGAGTGCACATAGAAACCAAAACATGTGTACACCATGGAAATAAACATGAAGGGATCCAAAACATCTATACTGATAATTGCTTACAGGACACTATTGTATCTTATATGTTGTCATCAATGACAAATATACAATCAACAATTTGTACAGAATCAAATCTCCAACAATAAAAGATTATCCTTGCCTACAAACATAGCATATTTCATGTTATTTTTGACATGAGCATGACTGTCCTTAAAAATGGATGGACAATAATATCCATCCCTCATATCTTGAAAGCAGTAGTCCTAGGAGAAAAATGACCTCTAGAAGGTCCATCATAGAATTCATGTAATACATATACTACTTGCTCTGAATCAGTGCATCTAAGGAGAGCACCATTGTGATCCTTTATAAAAAGGACCTTATTAATTAGCACAAAAAGAATATATTGCAATATTTAGTACCTCCTCTTTTTTGAATCTATGTTTTCAAGGCACTCACCTATCTTCAAAAAATGGACCATGTTTGGAAACCAACCTACTATCTTGTCCTGAATCTTTGTTCAAAGCACAACTAAGGATGCATTCACTTGTTCTTGATCTTTTGGATTTTCATCCTTTGTTAATTGTTCACGAAGACCCCTTTGTCTAACTAGCTTGGCAACCTTAATGTCTATATCATATTCCATAACTCTGGTTATCCGACCAACTCATTTTTCTTTCAAGTCTTTAGAGAGTAAGAATTCTTTGACACTTGGATGAGTGACTCTTAAATGTACCTTACTATGGGTTAATAAATGCCTAAATTTTTTAAGTCTCTTCACAACAACAAGTACATGTTTTTTCTACAAAACAATAACCTTTTTCATATTCTTCCAAGCCTTTTCGAAAGAAAGCAATAGGCTTCTCCTGTCTTTCAAAGTTTTGTTGAGTCAACATTGAAGAGATAGCATCAGAGCCTCCTTAACTGTTAAAATGGAAAATAAATTCGAGCTAGGAAAAAATTAATTCAATTGAGTAAGGAATCCTCATGTACACACAAAAAGGTGCACTTCTATGAATCCTTACATGCAAGGAAACTCAAGAATGAGCCCTCACAAATCGGTCCATAGCTCTCTATGTATGGAGTTGCAAGATTTTTTAGATTGCTCTCAGCTAGAGCTATGAACTCA
>MU225916.1:1947730-1961371 GCA_018584345.1 Thuja plicata
GAAGGAGTTCAAAGTGTAACTCCCATGAGAATGAATGCCACCATTCATAAGTGTGTGAGGCCAAGTGTGAGATTCCTCATAAGGAGGAATAAAATAAATTACAAATAAGTATTTGTCCTCACTTATTCAATTAGAGGAAAAAAAGAAATATATTAGGATACCTTGACTTATATCCTAATATATTAGAACAAGAAAGGAAGAAAAGATCTAACCTTGTTTTATAAGTACACCAAGGAAAGATTACAACTTCTAACATTAACCATAGAGAAAAAAATATTTGCTAAAATAAGGATTTAGTAAGGAAAGATCCTGTGTTAGAGATTCCTTAATGGCTTGAAACTATTTTTTCCTTCTTTTCTCCAAAAAAAACCGCATTCCTTTTTAACATAGATGTTAAAGGCTTCAAAAGATCTCCAATGTTAGACAAGAAATGTCTGACAAAGTTAATCCTTCCTATGAAGGATTGATGACTCTTATTTTGAGGTGGTAGGGGTAGCTCTAAAATAGCTACAATTCTTTCAGGATCCACTATAATACCTTTTTTGGACCTAATATACCCCAATATCTTCTCTTCCTCTACTGCAAATACACACTTCTTGCGATTGAGGGAGATCCCAAACTCCATCGATCTTTGAAAGATTTTCCTCAGGTGTTTGATATGATCTGCTACATGTTTTGAATAGACAAAGATACCATCAAGGTAGACTAGCATAAAATTATACATGAGGCTCTTGAAATCCATATCCATAGCCTTTTTAAAAGTGACACCTACATTTGACAAACTAAAAGGCATCTTTTGATAGGCCATGGTTCCCAATTTGGTTTTAAATGCAGCCTTGAATTGATCCTCCTTATTGAATAGGATCTGATTGTACCCTGAGTAGCCATCTAGTAATGAAAAGAGTTCAAATATAGAGACACACTATAGAATATTCTCCATGGATGGTAATGGGTGACCATATTTTAGGGATGTCTTATTTAGGTCCCTAAAGTCAACACATAACCTTACTTCCGCATTTTTTTTTCTAACAGGAACATGATTGGATACCCAACTAGTATGTTTAATGGGATATATGATACCACTCTCTGTTATCTTAAGAATTTCCTTATGCATGTGTGGCTCTAGTATAGGATTGATAGGCCTTTGCTTTTTCCTGACTGGTTTAGGATTAGGTTCTATCTTTATAGTGTGTTGAGTAAGTGCTGGATCAAACCCTTTGAGATATTCATACTGCCAAGCAAAGACATCATCGAATCCTAAAATAATTGTATGTAAGCCTATTTTTTATGAATTAGTGCTTACCTTTCCAAACTTTAAGCTCTTACCTGGTTCAAGCTAAAAAATTAGTGTAATGTTCTTGTTGAACTACTAGGATAGTCTTATTCCTTTTGGCTTGCTCATCTTTGTTAAAGATTGACTCTAAGGTGATGAGGAATCTAGGTAGCCTATTAGATTTGAGGTGCATCACTTGGTCATCATTATTTGACATTAACCTATCCTTATTATGCTCTAAGAAGACATCCTCTTCAAACAAGAATTGTAGAATTTTCTCATCATTTTCAAACACCTGCCAATTTACATCATTATTAGGGATGGAAGGCCCGACAATAATCTTGACATGAAGTTGGTCCTTTCCTACTAAAATTTCATTAGGGATATCAAACTGAGATCCAACAGAATCTAACCTATCTACATTCTGATTTAACTTCCTAGGGATGGAAATGATATTGAAAGAATGGAAATCTTCTATGACATCCCAAACTTTATACTTGTAGGCTTTCATAGCATCATTTTTGGTAGTGCTCATTCCTTTCACTTGGCTGAAAACCAATTCACTATCACCATGTACCTTTAAATATTTAAAACCCCTCTTTCTAGCACAATCCAGTCCATTCACCAAACTCTCATATTCAACAGTATTGCTTGTGCAAGAAAAATTGAATCTAAAGGTTGTATAATATTTATAACCTTTTGGAGAGACTATAATTTCACCACCACTAGATCCTTGTCTACTTATAGCACCATCAAAGAATAATTCCCAAACTTCAGTTCTTTCTTCTTCTGATGCTTTAGTGGTTGCCTTAAAGAGATTTGATATTGTGTGACCATCCTCTGATATCATGTAGTTCCCCAAACTACCATCCTGAATAACATTATCCTTAGCCTCTGAGGTCCTTTATGTTCCCCAATCATCTAGGTAGATATCCAAGATGTTCTCTATCTGAGTATTTGTCTCCTTAATTATTGTAAAATCATTACTATCAAGTGCAAGACAAATTGCATTGAATATATTAGACACATAAGGTTCTACATGATGTGTTTCTAATAATTCAGATTTGATAGTTACCTTTGTTCCATATCTAGTATGGAAAATCATATGACACCAGTCAGAAGAAAGGTATCCCCCTATCTTAGTTGTGAACTCTCTTGACAGACATAATGCAAATACAACAGGGAGATATATGATATAAATGTCAAGAAGGATAGAGAAATTAGGGCTTCTATGAAGTACCAAACTTGTATCCTTGGCCAAACCTATTGTGTTCACTAATGAACCATCAAGTTGTGTTACTTTCTTTTGGAATGGTTCATACTTGAGTCCTAATTGGTCAACAAACTTTTTTGGCATGACTAAACTAGTAGCTCTACTATCTACCATATAATTATGTACTATAAAATATCCAATAATTAATGATACATAAAAGGGAGGTGGTTTTAAGCTCCTACCTTGAATGGCATCTACTTTGGTTTTTCTTTTGGATCTTCCTTTCTTGATCAATGTTGACCAATACTGGATTAGCTACATCATTTTTTTGATATTGAAGGACTACCTCTTCACCTATAGCCTTCTTTAAGATTTTAGGTTGTCCTGGAACAGATAAGGAGCCCCACATAGTCATAGTCACATTCATCCTTTTTCTATTGTCCACAATGTTTAATGGTACTACTGCATGGACTTTTTGATGTACTTTCACCATTATGGGCTCAATCTCCTTGGGAGATTGATTCTCTTTTACCAGCATGACAGGAGGTCATTTCAGTATGTCAATAGTGGGTGTATATGATGATCCTACAAATATAGTGGCCTTTCCCCTCTCATATGATTTATCCATGTCTTGGGATCTTTTCTTGGACCGAGCATTGGCTGCAATTGAAGATTCACTTTTTACTCCATTAAAATCGTCCTCTTTCCAATTAAAGAAAGTAGTCTCATCAGGTTTTGTATTTTTCTAGGGTATTGACCGACTAGAAGATGCCTCCAATGCAGTGCTTGAGGCATTTTGTTCCATGAGTTCTTGATTCCTCAACCCATTCAAACATGTATTCTGATTATGTGGTTGGATGCAAGGAAAGAACCACTCATTCTCTGATGCAAGATTATTTTGACTTGGAACCATATCCCTAAATGAATTGCATAGTTGAGAGGTGATGGATTATAAGATTGAAATGACTTCTGATTGCAATTATGCCTTTGACATTGATAATTTCTCTGATATGGTGGTCTACTTTAGTGATAGGATTATACTTGAGCTTGATACTGTTGTTTAGGACTTTCATTTTGTTGTGTGAAAGGTAGTATACTCTATTGATTCTTCTTTTCCATATTGATCAACTCATTGCTAATGGTATGTAATAAACTCTTCATTTCTTGATGACTACTTCTCATTTCTTGTAGCTCTAGAGAAGTGCCTTCTTTTGATTATTCATTGCTTAAACTAGCTTGAGGTGCCATGACAGTAAGTATAGGGGTGAATGGAGGAACTTGTATAGGCATATTGGGCTGAATGTAGGGGAAGATAGGCATGGGTGGCCTTGGGGCTATCATGCCAGCCTAAATTAAAAAAGAAATTTCCTTAACAACTATAGAAAAAGCTTGAGGTAATGAATTACCTCCCATAGATTGGATCATGATAGATATTTTTATATTTAAGCTTTTCAAAAAATATAGGAAATAATAATCTGTTGAATGCCTTATAGAGATAGGGATCCTATTCCATGTCTTGATAAATCTATTATTAATATTTGTCATATGTTCCTGAGGGGCTCTTTTGATAGTAGTTAGTTTCTCTATGAAAGACAAATGATCTGACTTGTCTTCAAAATATTTGTTGAGAGAGTCTCCAAGTCTATACCACGAGTCAATGGAGCCAACTATTAAAGTTCTAAACCATTCTAGGGCTTTACCATTAAAAGAGGCTGCTAACAACTTAGTAGACACATCTTCCTTAGTGATATGGTGTATATTATAGATGGTATCCACATCTCTGACATTTTCACAAGCTGTTGTATGGTTTTCACCCATGAGATCAGAAAAGATTTTTAGTGCTGCTAGAGGCACATCATGATGTTGAGAAAAACTCAATGGACTACCACCCTGATTAAACAGTACAAATGCAACCTGTATTACCATTGTAGGAGTTGAGACTTGTTGGATAACAACTATATGGGTTGCACTTAAATCAATGAGAGACTCCCCTTCTTGAATGGAAACTCAAGCGTCTCTCCTCTGAAATAGGGGTTGTATAGAGTACTCTACTTGTAGGGGATATCCTTTGAGATGATCTCCCTTTTCTTCTTGTTGGAGGCAACTACAAAAATTCAAAAGGCTTTGAACTCCTTGTTTCTATCCTTCTCATAAAATTTCATGGGACTCGATCTTCTCGCTATTAGCACCAATGGAGCCACCAGAAATGCTTTAAATATAACCACTCTAGGTCAGTTTTATGTAATCAACATATCAAAGATAACATAATTTTGAAAAATGAACTTATTTTGTCATCCCACCAGGCGTGCAAGAACTATTATACACCAAATTTACACCCTATTAGACTCTTAAGTCTAATGATCTGGTATAACATGGGAATCACTTCCAGGTTGTGGGACCTATGCTAACTAAAGTGAAACCTTTGGATTCTAGGCTGATTCCTCTTGGATAATCACCTATTTTTTTCTCTTTAAACTTGAAAAGTAAAATTTAGGGGAAAGGGATAGAAATTAGGGTTTCAATAGATATTACTAAATTAGGGTTTTAATAGATATTACTAAACAATTCATAAACCCTAAAACAATATTGTTTATCTATTAATGCATTTATGAAATATCTTAGATGATCATATATGCTTTGAAGGTATCTCATATTTCTATAAATTTGAGCAGACAGATCATCTTGATCCATCTACCCTCTCTACAAGCTAGAACATGTCTCCATCGCCATGAAAACCCTGAGAATGACATTTCAATATTTGAATTTAAACATAAATGGTCACAAGAGGCACATAAATACCCTATCAATGACCCATATTAGAACCTTTAATAACTTTAAAACATGACCATAAATTTCCTTTAAGTTACCTGTAATCACAAGATCAGACCTGCCACATGGCATGCAGGCGTGATGAATCAAACACTAAAAATATTCACCTTTACCTTTGAGGGAAAGAGCTCACTATCTAATCTTTACAAACTTGCCTTACCTTTATCTTACCTTTGGCACTGACCTCATATCTGACCTAGACATGTGTCAACAAGGTGCATTGCCTTAATGGTTAAACAACTTTATCTTGGTGATCAAGGCTTCACGTTTGTTGCTAACTCTTTCATATCTTATGGTGACTTTATTGCCTTTAAATCTGGGACCCATGATGTCATCAGTGTCATATGTCACCATAGTGTAATGCCTCAATGGTTAGATCTCAATCTCTTTGGCATTAAGTCAATACGTTGTCCACATGATCTAAAATGACTTGCTCAAAGAATATATTTACCTTCTGACCTCAGCCTAAGCTGAAATTTAACCTTGGGTACTTGAAATATTTTATATCTCCAATTTTCTAGATCAATTCTTTAACTATGAGTTTATCATGAGATTAAGTGACATCCATAAGATCAAAACTGCATCGATGACATGCACTAAATATTTGAATGTTTTAGTTGACTTTGACTTTGTATAGCATTCTAACACCAACCGTAGATCTTTTTCCTGATCAACAGACCATATTTTATCCTTTCTAATCCATTTTAACTTTACTTGACCTGATCTTAACTTGCGTCTATCTGGAGATCTGGAGATAAAGCGACCACCAAGTCGCTAAATGAATTCACTAACCCGAGAGTTAATCATGAGATCTAGTGTCAATCATAAGATAAAAAAAACTAGACCATAGATTAACTTAACCCTATCTTTGAGCCACAAGTCCCACATGACTAGAAAGGGCACGTAGCATGCAAGTGCAATGCCTTAATGAATAGATCTCGAGTATCTTTATTTCAAGTCTTTACACATACCACTCAATCAAATGTGACTTTCTTGATCCTTAACTAGCCAAAGATGGGCCTAGGTTCTAAAAAATTGCCACACGTCGCAATAGTGAAATTCCTTGAACACTAAACATCTTCATCTGTTCTTTTAAGGGATAGTGCCTACCATCCGATTGATTATGATCAAACCTCCCTTTAACTACCCACTAATTTCAGCATGGCCCTACCATAGACATGCGGCATGATGTTGCAATGCCTTGATGAGTAAAAAAATTCATCTCGATCATTAATCATTTACAACTGCCATCAGATCTACCTTAACATTCTCAGAGATTTACTTTACTCTAGACAGGGCCAGGGATCTAACAACTTTCCACTCGTTGATAAGGCATAATGCCTTGATCATCAGATTTTGATAATATTTACTTTGAGGCTTTACGTAGACCATTCAATGAATATTAACCTAACTAGACATTAAATCAAACCTTGCTTCAATAACCAAAGATCCCACTTGATTAGAAGGATGTGTCATGTACGAGCAATGCCTTAAAGATTAACTGTCTTTCATCTCTGCATTAAGGTAATGGACTGACCATCAGATCAAAAAGGAAATGATCACAACTTAACTTTTAATTGTTAGAAAGGTGACCCCATTGTCCATGTGGTACAAAGGTGCAATTCCTTGAAGAATATTTGGTTTAATCTAGGTGATTGAGGCATTACAATGATTGTTGGATAAAAAGGAGAATCTTCTGCCTGGGGTAAATATAGTATGTCGAGACTTAGGAAAATAAACTTAGGAGAAGGTAAAGCCTATTAGGAAAAATAACTTGACCCTGCTGACGGAAATCTTAGAAAATGTGATGAATAATAACTTAAGTGGCATAAAAAGGCAATGAATAATTAGAACAGTCGCAAAAGAACTAGGGTTTAAGGGGTTTATAGGGTTTTTGAAATTGAAGGGTTAAAATAGTGACCTAGAAACATGCAGAGGGAAAGGTTAAGACTAGGAAACATGATAGAAACCATACAAGTTTTTCTCTACCCTTGTGGGAGCCTCATTTACTCCACTTGTAACCAAATTTGGACAAGATGGAGGAATTTAGGTAATGGTGTCTTCATTAAAGAAGAATTGGTATACCTTGGATTTGTGATTTTAGGTGGAAGCATAAAGATTGATCCATAAAAGGTGGAAAGCATCTGGAATTGGCCTCTCCAAGGACAATGAGAGAGGTTAGAAGCTTCCATATATTGACTTCTTTTTATAGGAAGTTCGTCATGGGATTCAGTCAAATTTGTGCACCAATTTTGGAGACTATCAAAGCGGGGAAAAAGTGTAAGTTTTTTGGACCAAGGAGGCTGAGGAGGATTTTCAAAGTCTGAAACAAAAACTATAAAATATTTTCAAAAGATTTTTATTATTGAATGTGATGCATCTAATATGGCTATTGGGGTTGTTTCAAGCCAAGAGGGGAGACACATTGCATTTTTTAGTGAAAAGATGAATGAGGCTAAGAATGAGTATTCTTCTTATGACCTAAAGATGTATGCTTTAGTGCAAGCCTTGAAGAAATGCAGGCACTATCTCCATCAAAAGGAGTTTATTTTTTTTACTTACAACCAAGCACTTAGTTTCTTGAAAAACCAAGAGAAATTAGGTCACAAACACATGAAAGTGGGTTGAATCAATCCAAGCATATACCTTGTCAATCAAGCATAATAAAGGAGTTGCTAATAAAGTGGTTGATGCTTTGAGCAGGAGAGCCATGATAGTGTAATAGGTAAAGTTGCAAAGTGTAGGTGTTGACTCCTTGAAAGGTATGTATGAGAATGATGAAGATTTTCATGAGATCTATAAAGTTTATTCTAAATTTTTAGAGGCATATCATGTTGAGTATTCTGATTATTTTCTTCAAGATGGTTTGTTGTTCAAAGGAAACCAACTATGCATTCCTAAGTGTTCCATGAGGGAGAAAATTGTGAACAAGAGGCATTGTGGAAGTCTGAGTGGGCATTCTTCGTTGGATAAGACCCTAGAATAGGTAAGAAGACATTATCATTGGACCAGGATGCAAGGAGATGTTAGAAGGTTTGTTGAGACATGTACTATATGTCAGAAAGCCAAAGGTACTTCAACCAATGATGGATTATACAAACCATTGCCCATACCTAAAAGACCTTGGGAAAGTTGTAGTATGGACTTTGTGATTGGTTTACATAGCACTGCAACATTTGGGGTCAAATTTTGATGCCAATTTGCGATGGCATTACCATTTGTGTGTATTTTTTTATTTTTTATTTCAAATTCCCACGATGCTCTCATAATAGTGATAGAACCATCATAATTTCAAAACCATCAGAATTATAAACAAAATAAAATAAAAAGAAAGGCTCATTTCAAATTTTTGTGATCGCATATCGTCGTGCACGAAGAGGGTGCTAACTATGGAAGATTGGAATCTTGGTATATGACAGTCATGACATGAGGTAGGCATTAGAGATTTGTCTTCTCATTAACTCAATTTCATTTTGATGGCATTTGTTGATTTAATGGCACAATATGAATATTAATAATGACATTGTTTACATCTTTGCATTTGGAATGCTTGATGACCTGCAAGCATTGATAGCTAGGGCATTGTTGCTATTACCTTCAAGGCATTGTGTGAAGTGTTTGATCTCTCTTTATTTGTTTTTCTATTGATATTCACTATGTGGTACTCCCAATTTATGAACATTTCATGAGGAAATGTCTTGATGGCTCGCGGGCAGCAAGATAGGTCATCATGCATTGTTTATGAGCTCACTGTTTAATAATGACATTGTTGACATCTTTGCATTTGGAATACTTGATGACCCATGAGCTTTGAGAGCTATAGAACTATTTCTATTACCTTCAAGGCATTATGTGAAGTATTTGATCTCTCTTTATTTGTTTTTCATTGATATTCACTATTTGATACTCCCATTTATGAAAATTTCATGAGGAAATGTCTTGATGGCTCATGGGCTGCAAGCTAGGGCGTCATGCATTGTTTATGAGCTCACTTTTTAATACTAACATTGTTTACATATTTACATTTGGAATGCTTGATGACCTGTGAGCTTAAGATCTAGGGCATCGTTTCTATTACCTTCAAGGAATTGTGCACAAAGTGTTTGATCTCTCTTTATTTGTTTTGTTGTTGATATTCACTATGCTATACTCCCCGATTATGATTATTTCATGAGGAAATGTCTTGATGTATCATGAGCTACAAGCTAGGGATTAGGTATTATTTATGAGCTCACTATTTAATACTGGCATTGTTTAGATCTTTACATTTGGAGCTAGGGAATCATTTCTATTACCTTCAAGGCATTGTATGAAGTGTTTGATCTCTCTTTATTTGTTTTTATGTTAATATTCACTATGTGGTACCTAATCATAAGGCTCATCATGTTCTCTGCAAACAAGGAACAATAAAAACCAACAATGAAATATGACATTTTAACCACCATTCCCATAAAATGCACATCTACTCAATTCCCAATATCGACATGATAAAAGATCTGAAACAATCCAATTTCAAAATTCCATATATATCTTCCATCATTCCACATCAATATTTATCATAAAATACCCAAAATTCCACTTTTATTTGTTTTCCAAACATTCCCAAAATTAGGGAATAGTTTTTCCACATTTAAAAATAGCTTGACGCACACAAAAAATTTAAATTTCAAATCTAAAAAATATAAAGATATATTTTTTATACCAATTTTACAATTTTCCCATTCAATCTAAATTTGGGCATGAAAAAATTAAAAATGTAATTCCATCATAATTTACTCAAATCTACTAATTTACCTATTTAAATTAATCTTTTCAACTAAGGGAGTATATCAAACCTAATTCAAACGATTTATAAACATTCCTTGATTGACCTCCCAATGAGGTTGAAGACCAATCTAGGGGCCTGGCTACTCTGGTAGGATCCATTGTAATCACACACATTCTCTATGCCCTAATGCAAGAATTTGAAGCCTCTAATGCACAAGGGTTTCATATTCTTCTTCTTTCTATTGTTATTACAATATTTTCTTTAAAATCATTAGTTTAGAGTGATTTCAAGTTTCCTACGCACTTCTAGTATATGGGGTATTTTATTGTTGTGTGCGCTTAGTGTTCTACATGTGGACCCATAATTTTTTTTTCTAGATATGCATTAGCTCTCGATGATAATGCATCTTTTAGATTACAATGTGCCTTTTGAAAAACAACAGGCCATGATGACATGCTGGCTAGTGAGCTACTTCAATTTATTGTTAGATTAGTATTTCTCTTAAACTAAAAGAGAGGTAAAAATTTATTAAACACAAAAGGGAGTTACAATGCAAGAAGGCAAAATTGACACAACAGAATAAAAAAATAGTACACAACCCTGTCCTTATCCACTAATTAACCTGACATGTGAGACAGGTTCCTAATTCCCTTCTCTTCATTCTCTTTTTCTATTTTTGATATCTATTTTTTTTTAATCTAGTTAGTTGCTTAAACTTTTCTTTCATAGCGTTGCCTTTTTGTTTTAACATAGTTGGACGGGAAGAAAAACCTAGATAACGCTAACTAGATAATTCCTATTTTTTAGTAAAACAACAAACTAGAAAAAAAAAAAAAAATTGTATCTCTGTCTTGCCTAGAGAAAATAGGATTATTTGAGAACCATAAACCACTTATGTTCCTTCAACTCCTTTTCCATGTATTTACAAGAAACATAACCATACTTGATACTCTAACAAATTTCTAATGACAAATTTCAGTAAATACATGGAAATCCAATCAATGGTCTTACTGCCTACATTTCAACTTAAGGAAGTTGTTCCACAAGGATTAACCAGTTTAAACTTGCATTACAGATGTTAAATGCACTTGTAGCTATTATTATGCAAAGTAGACACTCGGTAAGCGTTTCAGACAAAATAATTGCATCAATGTTTAGTGTGTTGATCTAGATTCATGGTGACCAAATAAAAATACTTGCACAATTCTGTTAGAATGTTTATGTATAGGTTTCCATTTGGCTGGATTAATCTTTTCATTTTCTCCTATTAAATGGACATCTATATGAAGTAATCATGGTTCATAAGCTTCTCTATTTGAAATAGATAAGCTCAACAAGTTTTCATTTCTCCCAGCATGACTGCTATCTCCAAGAAAGAAATTTAAAAAATTCAAACTATACAACTGTATGATGACTTCTTGTTCTGAATAGAATTTAATTCTACCAATAATCTCCAGAAGAACATGTTCCATCCTTGAAAAGGTGGAAAGCATCCTTGAAAATAATTTATCTCCTCACAATCTTGGATATGAACTTAGTGGCCCTGTGGCAATCACCACACACATTAAGATTCTTTGTGATGAGACTGGGGGTCCCAAAGCTTGTGTTGATAAGCCCAAAAGCAATAACCAACTTATCACTATGTATGCAGAGCATATTCTCCTCCCTCTCCTCCTCCACATCATGTAACACAATATTTGTGTCAGGAACATACCGACATGCCTTCATCTCCCCAACCAAGTTCTCTAGAGCTGAGTAAATGTCCTCTATTTGAGGATGTGATCTATCCCCCGCAAGGAATGTGTGAACCTTCTTCTCAACCTCAATGAAGCTACATCCCAGAGTATTTTCTATTCCCTTATCTCTCATTATTGTTATCAACATTTTTACGTCATCCCATCTACCAACTGTTACATAGATATTTGATAACAATACATAATTTACAACATTTTTAGGCTAGTTTTCAAAAAGGTGTTTTGGTGTATATTATGCAATGTCAACATCACAGTGAATTCTAATAGCACCAAGCAGAGTGGTCCATACATCAGCACTAGGTTCTAAGGGCATATTCTCAATAAGTTTTTTGGCTTCCAATAAATTCCCAGCACGACCATGGAGATCAACCATGCACTCATATTTTTCAATATTGGGAGTCATGTAATAATCTTGACTCATAGAATCAAAGACTTGTCGGCCTTTGTCCACCATCCCTCAATCACTACAAGTATACAAAATACAAGTGAACATTATGCAATCTAGCTTTATGCTTGTTTGATGCATTTGTGAAAACATAGAAAGGGATTCCTCACCATGGCCATGCATTCCATTCCCTACAATCAATGTAGTCCATGAGTTTAAATCTATTTTGGGCATTTTGTCAAAGACTTGATGTGAAACCTGTATACTTCCACACTTGGAAAACATTGCCAGAAGGGAATTTCCCACAGATAGATCTGAGTCAAATTGTTTTTTAATAACATACTCATGGATGTCCTTTCCCTACTGTAGAGAAGATAGGTCAGCACATGCACGAAGCATGCTAGAAATTGTACAGAGCTATTATTTAGAAAATTATTTTCACTATAACTATCTATAAACATTCTTATTTGTTTGGGGTCGTCCAAAATTCCCTCTCACACTTTAAAATTCAAACTTACCTACACAAATTAATTTACCTAAAAATCGATGATCACTTTGTTGGAATTGTATTGAGATGATGTACTGAGAGGGGAGGGGTGAATCAGTACCTCTAAAACTTTTCTTGGTTAGCCCATTAACCCTTAGTCATCAATTTGTAAAACAACTTATCTATTTGTTCATTTTTCTTTATATGTATGAAATCATATCATACATTCCATTTGATGTGTAACAGTAAAAGAAACATACATGAAATTTGATAACACATAACACAAGATATGGTATCACAGAAAAACTCATGTTAAGGAAGTAAAAACTGTGGTGGGGATTGTTACCCACAAACTTCACTAACTGCAGATAAGAAGAGTCAGTTAAGGCTTACAATTTGGTCACTTCTGATGACCTACCCTATTAGGAGTATTACAGTGGAGACCTGTTAAGATCTACTTCATTTGAAGCTTTAGCAACACTGTTAAGTGTGCACTCTGTTAAGAGATTTACAAAGGATGGTTAAGTCCACCTTCTACAAAAGGATTTTAGATGTGATGCACTTTTTAGAATCCAACTAAATAATTATTTGATCTGAAGATAAATGCAATCTTTAACTGCTGATGAACAGATCCTATAAAGCTCCAAAAAATATTGTTAATCATCCTTCCATGATTGAGTATTACCTTTATCTGCTCGTCGGTAGCCTCTATGTGTTCTTTGATAACTGATATATTTTGTTTGTGATCTTTGCATGAATTCTTCCTTCTACTCCTTAGATGCTCTTTGTGGCTATCAATCATTAGGAATTCATGTACTCATAATTGAGTATGAGCATCTATTTATACTAATCTAGGCTCAATTCTTGATTCATGCATTTACACGTTAACTCTAGATTCAAGATATACAACTTGATCTTGATCTGTAGTTAGA
>MU225916.1:1961805-2001937 GCA_018584345.1 Thuja plicata
ATGTCTTCAATCTCCCCCTTTGACATTAGTATCAAAAACATGATATGTGCAACATACTGAGTATATTAGTATGTACACCTATGTATACTGCTTCCTTAGTCATTAGAATGACTCCCCCTATGTATATATATCAAAAAAAGAAACAAAAAGATAAAGGATATATATATATATATATATCCTTTATCTTTTTGTTTCTTTTTTTGATATATATATATTGTACATAGCTATATACATTGCCTTTTCCTCCTTTTTTGATGCTAAGGACAAAGGTACTTACAACTTCTCAAAAAGGTGGGAATGTGAGGATTTGACTTCCTCCATCATTTTCTCCCATTTTTCTTTTAGCATTTCTAGAGCCATGTGCTCTAGTGAAATTCTTACATGAATATCATAGATGCTGTCTATGACAGACATCTCCGGGGTTGCTATAAGATTTCTAGCTTCTGAAAAATTGTTGAAGAATTGAGAGATTTGGTAAGATATGAGCTTGGATTTCTGTGATCTCACCTCTGAATTGGGTCTTAGCATCCCATATTTCTTGTCTCAACCTGTTTTCCTCAATCACTATGTCATGATGTGCCTTTATGCTCTCAGCATTTGAGGTTAGGCTTTGTGCACTCTTAGTGACATTTGCATCAATTTATGCAAGCTTGTCACTGTTCTCCTTTGCAAATTTGTCAAGTGTGCACATTTTTTGAACTAAGGTTATTGCCTCGGAAATCATTGGCTCCAGTTCATCACTAATTTCATTGAGCTTGACCTTGTTCAATTCCACTTCTTGGCTTATCTTATCAATTAATTTGTATTTATATTTCTTCTCTGCTTGTTCTTCCATTGCTTGGTCAGCTTCTATCCCTTGCTTTGTTATAGCGTCGGTAAGAATAGCAATTTGTTCCTTAACTGAATAATTTTCATGAATTTTTACTTCAGGAACTAGTTGTTGGAGTATTTCTTTGGATTTCACAAGTGCCATGTTTTCTCTATGTTCTTTAATCATCTTCTTTTGTATGGCTTTTTGTTGACAAAGTACTCCAAACTCTTGAATTTTATCACTGTCCAAAGTGGTGATGTCCCAATTTGGTACTTCAATGACTTCATCAAGTGTGACTGCTAGTATGTCTTTCTTTACTATTTTTTTCTTCTTCTTCTTCTTTGGCTGGCTGGTGGTGGCAGATTGATGTAATACCATCTGCAATGCTTGTAATTGTGTAGATTTTGTTGGTGAGTGTAAAGTTTAGATTTTGTTGGTGAGTGTAAAGATGTTGAGGCATCCTTTTATTCTGTGATTCATCGGCCGGTTTTGTGAAGACGTCTCCTCATGAACCTTTGGTGTGTCAACAGATGAATCCTCTTTTTGTTTCATAACCTCATTTTTATTTACTTCCTCACTCTTTCCTTGATCTTCAATCTACTTTGATGTTTCCTCTATCATTTTCTCTACTTCTTGCTTTTTCTCTTCATCGGTGGCATCTTGCATTTCTGTATCAGTATCCTTTGAAGTGTTTGATGCCACTTCTTTATTTTCATCTATACCCATATCTTTGGGTATATCATCATCTTTCTTTGATGATTTGTCCTGGCTGGACTGTATATCGATAGCATCTATCAATATATTCATATTAGTTGGTGTATTGATAGTTGCAGTGTCAATAGCCTTGTCTTGTTCATCGGTCTTACCCTCTGCATTAGCATTGATGTCTTCATCTTTTTGGATTTCTTCTGCAGGGTCTTTACCTGTATTGGTGTTGACAATGTTGTCTAACCATGATTCATCGTTAATTTCCACATTTAAGTTACCCTTAATTGTTAGATCTTCTTTAGTAACTTCTTCATCCTCCAAGGTAATGTGGATGGGACTATTCAGTGTTTGATCATGTTGGTCATCTTTTGACCAATCTTCATCTATAACATCTATTTGTTTCTATCCTGTGATCTACACTTCTTCATTTTCCAACTCAATTGCTGAGTGAGATGCTGTGTTGATAGGTTCCTTTGTAGGAATGTTTATCTCTACAGGATTTAGTATACCACTCCACATCTTGTGAGTGTCTTCCTCTAGCTCTATACGTTTTTCTTGAATAAATTTGTAAGCTCTCATATTTGGTGAGAATTTATTTGTGCATTTCTCCATTACTTCATTGATTTCTTCTTTTGAAGAATCAGGCATAAGAGAAACCAATATTCTTTCTCTAGTTCTTTTCTCTTCGTGAAGTGCATAAGTGAATCTAGAAGAAATCTTATTCAAGAGTTCTTGTGGAACTTCTTGTTTTTCAAAGTATAGTGGGACATAATAATCTCTACACATTTTTGCAATTAGTGCATCTTCTATCTTATTTTGTTCTTTTTCATCCCATATTAACCATTTTTTGATCTTTGGGTGTCCAACAGATGCAGATTCAAAGATGTACTTACATATGTCATCGATATCTTCAGCGGGTGAAGTAAGCTTTGCTTTTTCCTTTGCAAGTTTGATAGCATCAGGTTCATCCATTATTGTATCTTCTTGTTCTTCATCTATTTGAACATATTTTGTCCTCTTGGCAAGTGCCATAGGTGGTGGTTTTACCTTTGTAGGTGCAGGTTTCCTTTTGTACACCTTTCCCTTTACCATAGGCATTGGACTAGTATCTTTATTCATTTGGCTTCTTGTCCTAGAATTTTTGGTTGGAGGAGGAGGTGGTGAATTAGATTTCTATTCTTTTGATTCTTGTATCTCTTCTATTTCACTGATGGGAATTTGTTCCTTGACATCTTCCTCCTTACTCTGTTCTTCCTCCTTACCCTATTCTTCATCTTCTCCATCAGAAGATATGTTCAAGTTTTTCTTTAGGTTTTTCACCATTTTCTTACACTGCTTTACAGCCTTTTTGACAACAAGTGTTGACTTGATTTTTTGTTTGGCTTCCTCATAAGTACCAAACCTCATTTGTTTTTTGTCAATGGGTTCATTCAATAATTTTTTTATGGCTTCTGTTGCTATTCCAGTCTTGATCTCATAATCAAGCTTTTCTAACCAAGATTTCCTTGGAACTACTGCTTGAATGTAGGTGAAGTCAGTGTCCACCATAAAACAAATGTCATCTTTATATTCTTCAATAAGGCTTTTAGGAATCCTATTGCTTGCTTGTAGCATATCCTTGATTGCCTTAAAGTATTCATGCATAACATTGTCAAAATTTGTGCCTAGAGTTTCAATGTATTCATTAATTTGTATGGTAATAGGTTTGTTGGTGTCCCATGTTACTTTTCCAATTGAAGGAAAGTACTCTTTGAATTAGAAGAATATACATATTATAAGGGAACCGAACTTACATGCGTTTGTCCTTGAGGACCTTATGGTGCACATGTTCTCTTCAAATTGATGTAATAGGATCTCTGCTAGATCCATCTTCTTCCCTAGTTTGATGATCTTGTAGGGTGTGCTCATTGCTATGCTAGAGATGTTGTTCATTCTACTAGCTTGAAATATTTTATATCTAACCACGCAAGAACCAAATCTTAGCTCTGCATCAGTGATAGTGTTTACTTTTAGTGCCCTCTTGTCAGATTTAGCCCCGGTTAACCTTTCCACTTCTGCAATAGAAGGATGTTTATGAGCTTGAGGTTTGTTAGTTGTAGGATATTGTGTTACTGCATGTATAATGTCTTTTGTTATAGCCTTTGGCCTATTTAACCACAAGGTGTTGTTATGAACTCTGCTCAGAATAATCTTAATCCACTCTATCCTAAAAACCTTTGGGAAATAAAGTGCATTTGTCAGACCTTTCACTTCTAAGTGTTTATGCTCATCTTTGAGCTTGCCACCATCATCAAAAAGTGCCTTATAGGCATTGTCTAGGTCTAGATCTCCTATCTCTGAGATCTTGCAGTGTATAAATGACCTAATGTCCTTGATCAATAAAACCCTAGCTGGGTTTTGGGAGAATGCTCTAGAATCGTCTGGTTGAGAGGCTATCTCAGGATGTAATTTATATTTTGGTTCAGCACATGCCCCTCTTTTAACAATTCTGTAAGGTTTTGTCTTGTTGACCTTGATTTTCTCCACCCTAGATGTAGATGCCATCATATATGAAATTTAGGGCTTTTCTGAATCAAAACAGTGCTTATTGATGAGTAAGGGAACTTACTGAATGTTTATGATCTCCTTCAAATTTGAATGCTCTGTGGATTCCTTTTGCTGGGTCACTTCTCAAACTGCATAAAAATTGCTCTGCTTTGCATGAAAATTATGGGTGTGAAAATGAGCTTACCCGTCAGGGTTTTATACTTTTGGTGCCCTAAGTTGTCATTAATTCTTACCAACTTCATCAGTTTATTGAGACTGTCTTTGTTGGTAAATGCATTCATAACTCCTTCAGTGTCTTTGCAAAGCATCGGGGTAGCTTAGCTATGTTGGAGACTTTACCGATGATCATCGATAATATTGTGACAATAGCTTTTGTAGATTCTGTGTATACCGATACTTGTTGGGTTACATATAATTTGTGTTATGACCGATATATTTTGGTAAGTATTGCATGTCTTTTCTGTGTGTGTTCATCGATGCATATTATGCCCAATAACCAATGATAGCTTTATAGAAGATTATCAAGTAACAATATATTGCATCTTGATTTATGCCTATATAACAATATTAACTATGTGTAATGGAACTGATGCATAATAAAATATGTGATAATGTAGTTCCATACTTACTTGTGAAATGTAGTTATATGTAGTGATGTCACCGAATCCAGTGGATGGGGTGTCACCATTTGCATTGCTTGAACTAGCACCTTCAGTGTTTGTGCCTTTCACCCACATCTTGTTTCTCATTATTTTGATGTCATCAATGGTGTTTCCATTGGGATGAGTATTTGTGCCTGTCAATCGGTCTTTGTAATCTTTTATCACATGTCCAACTTTATGACAGTGTAAACATGCCATACCTGGATTGGACCATCCTCTTGACCTTCTGGTCCATTTTCTCATATAGTTTACAACAATATTTCCATACCATCCACATGCTGTGCAATTTGTCCATGTGTTATAGTCCCAAATATATGAGTTACCTTCTCTTGCTGGTTTGTAGCTTTTGTCATTCTCCTTTGGAGTCCAAGCTTTGTTATTCTTTTTCCAGCATTCCTTATGGGTATGCCTAGTCATTTTACATGTAGGACAGTACTTGTCTATATAGGTTTTTCTCTTTGGATTTATCACTTTGGATCTGCACTCATGTGCCTTGTGTCCTTTCTTTTGACATTTATAACAATTACCAATAAAGTAGATTGTGCTTGAGAAATACCTTTTATTTTTCTTTTGCAAATGTTTGAGGTGTGGCCTAGTTTTCCATAGTGATTGCATGACAGCTTCTTGGATCTTGGGGTTGTGAAAGGATTCCTCTTATCAGAGTGATTAGAGGATTCTCCATTCTCATTGTACCCTAATCCCTTGTAGTTTTTGACTCTTCTTTGTCTATAAATCCTCTAGTGTCTTTGCAAAGTGTCGGGGTAGCTTAGCTATGTTGGAGACTTTACCAATGATCATTGGTAATATTGTGACAATAGCTTTTGTAGATTTAGTGGATACTGATACTTGTTGGGTTACATATAATTTGTGTTATGACCAATATATTCTGGTAAGTACTACATGTCTTTTCTGTGTGTTTTCACCGATGCATATTGTGCCCAATAACCGATGATAGCTTTATATCAGATTATCAAGTAATAGTATATTGCATCTTGATTTATGCCTATATAACAATATGAACTATGTGAAATGGAACTGATGCATAATAAAATATGTGATAATGTAGTTCCATACCTACTTGTGCAATCTAGTTAGATGTAGTGATGTCACTAGATCCAGTGGATGGGGTGTCACCATTTGCATTGCTTGAACTACCACCTTTAGTGTTTGTGGCTATTACCCACATCTTGTTTCTCATTCTTTTGATGTCATAAATGGTGTTTCCATTGGGATGAGTATTTGTGTCTGTCAATCGGTCTTTGCAATCTTTTATCACATGTCCAACTTTATGACAATGTAAACATGCCATACCTGGATTGGACCATCCTCTTGACCTTCTAGTCTATTTTCTCATACAGTTTGCAGCAATATGTCCATACCTTCCACATGCTGTGCAATTTGTCCATGTGTTATAGTTCCAAATATATGAGTTACCTTCTCTTGCTGGTTTGTAGCTTTTGTCATTCTCCTTTGGAGTCCAAGCTTTGTTATTCTTTTTCCAGCATTCCTTATGGGTATGCCCATTCATTTTTCATGTAGGAAAGTACTTGTCTATATAGGTTTTTCTCTTTGGATTTTCACTCATGTGCGTTGTGTCCTTTCTTTTGACATTTATAACAATTACCAATAAAAGTAGATTGTGCTTGAAATACCTTTTATTTTGCTTCTGCAAATATTTGAGGTGTGGCCTGATTTTCCATAGTGATTGCATGATAGCTTCTTGGATCTTGGGGTTGTGAAATCATTCCTCTTATAAGAGTGATTAGAGGATTCTCCATTCTCATTGTACCCTAATCCTATGTAGTTGTTGACTCTTCTTTATCCATCAAGAAAATCATCCATCCATTTGTTGCTATCCTCAGCCTTTCTAATCAATTCATTGTGTTGATTCTGGACTTTGATTTCATACTTCAATTTCTTATTCTCTTCTCTTAGCTCACCAATGATCTATATTCTTTCTATGAGGTCTGTATTTAATCTGTTTGCTTCTTGACTCATAAGAATAATCTGATTAGTGACCTCATGGTGATGCTCAGTGAGTCTTTGAATCTCTGATTCTTTTTCTTGTAGCTTCTCTGTAATTTTCCTCCTGTCATCAATGGCTAGTGTTCTTTCATTTTAAGATTTTCTTGCATCATTCATAACATCAATCATTTTTACCATTTAAGTCTCTTGACCAATTTGCAACATCTTGATTTGATCTGTCATATGTAGATTGATCTCCTGCATACTTGTAATTTCTTCAACTAATGCATTTGAAGCTTTGCTCACTGATGATTTTGCTACTTCAAAATATTCTTGTATTTCCATTTCTTTTTAGTCTTTCTCATTCAACCTGGTTTCCATAATCTATCTTTCATCAAGAATTTTTCTTAGCTATATCTTCACCTCCTTATACTACTCAAAGTTTATTTGCATATGTAACTGCTCATTCTCAATAGTCATGTCCAGTTTGAACTTATCCATAGCTCTGATCTTTTCTCTCAAGTCTCTAAGCTTTTCAAGAGAGAGACTCAGCTCTGATACCAATTGTTGGAATTGTATTGAGATGATGTACTAAGAGGGGAGGGGTGAATCAGTACCTCTAAAACTTTTCTTGGTTAAACCATTAACCCTTAGTCATCAGTTTCTAAAACAACTTATCTATTTGTTCATTTTTCTTTATGTATATAAAATCATATCATACATTCCATTTGATGTGTAATAGTAAAAGAAACATACATGAAATTTGATAACACATAACACAAGATATGGTATTGTAGAAAAATCTTGTTAAGGAAGTAAAAACTACGGTGGGGATTGTTACCCACAAACTTCACTATCTGTAGATAAGAAGAGCTGGTTAAGGCTTACAATTTGGTCACTTCTCATGACCTACCCTGTTAGGAGTATTATAGTGGAGACCTGTTAAGATCTACTTTGTTTGAAGCTTTAGCAACACTATTAAGTTTTCACTCTGTTAAGAGATTTACAAAGGATGGTTAAGTCCACTTTCTAAAAAAGGATTTTAGATGTGATGCACTTGTTAGAATGCAACTACATAAGTCTTTGATCTGAAGATAAATGCAATCTTTAATTGCTGATGAACAGATCCTATAAAGCTCCAAAAATACTTTCAATCATCCTTCCATGATTGAGTATTACCTTTATCTGCTCGTCGGTAGCCTCTATGTGTTCTTTGATAATTGATATATTTTGTTTGTGATCTTTGCATGAATTCTGCCTTTTGCTCCTTAGATGCTCTTTGTGGCTATCAATCATTATAAATTCATGTACTCATAATTGAGTACGAGCATCTATTTATACTAATCTAGGCTCAATTCTTGATTCATGCATTTACACGTTAACTCTAGATTAAAGATATACAACTTGATCTTGATCTGTAGTTAGATATGCTTTAGATCCATTAGGATGCTTTAAAGCATTTACATAAAGCATGCATGACCATCTAGTCTGATTTAAAACAAAAATAAAACTCTATAAATAGTTTGACATTGCTTTAATCGATGTGTAAAACTTAGATCCACAATTTGTAGGTTCTTGATCTGTCTGTCAATTCTGATGGTCGATTTTCTTGATCTTCAGTGTTCATTTCTCTGAACATGTCATCGCGTATGCTTGTCTGTTCCTATCAGGTTGATTTTGGAAACTGTGTTGCCAGTAATGCTTGTGTTCACCGATAATGCTTATGTTCGCCGGTAATGCTTATGTTCGCTGGTAATGCTTATGTTCGCCGATGAAGCTTGTCATCTTCATACTTAGCATTTTTCTCAAAATTCTTTGTTCTTTCAGGTATGCTTGCATTTAATCGATACTGCTTGTGTTTCGCCGGTGATGCCTGTTGTCTACCGGTAATGCTTTCTAACTGTATTTTTCCTCTAATTATACTAATGGAAAAATAATGTCTTCACACTTATATAACTAATCTAAATCTACTATATACCAAGTATACTATGAAGCATGGTAAAATCATAAATCTCATAAATCATGGTAAAAGAGGGCCCTAACTATGGTAAAATGGGAAATTTTTCACTTTGCAGTACTCTTCTATTGTGAATCTCAAGCTTGATTTAGAATCTTGGAGCCTTATGAAGTTATATATGATTATTACCTCAGTTTGTGTTTGCTTAGAGTTAATGTGAATATAGAATATAGAAATCTATAATAGAAGTATTGATCTTTAAATGAATGATGTATTGGGATTAAATTGGTGTGTTTGTATACTTTCTCCATTTTAAACTAACCTATGACTTCAAAGGAGGAATTATGAAATATAGTTGTGGGTAGTTATCTATTCTATAATGATGAAGGAGTCAAAGGTAATGATCAATTAGGTTGCTTCTATTAAATCATACATTAATACACTTACTATTTTGAATTTGTGCTCGGGCATCATGCAGTGCTATTGTTGTCATGGATGCTTGCTGATGTTGTGCACCATATATTGTTTTATACACTGTTTATTTCATTGAGACCATGAGCTTCACATTTATAATGTATTTATTGTTATTGGATCAATGTATTTTGACCACTCTTTAACATACCCAAATTATTTACATATTCACTAGATAAGACTATCTTGCAACTTAACTATCACTGTATTGAACTGTTTATAATCTTGCATCATTATGTTGGCATACTTATTATTTATGTTTGCATAGTTATTCATTATTTTCATTATTGTTACTTTTTTTTAGGTCTTCTCAATTGATAGAATATTTTGTATTGAATGTTGTCATTTGGGTTCCTTGGAAGAATACTGCTCGAGATTATTTGATGTAAGTGATCATGACATTAGACATGATATTCTCTACCTTCTGAAATATAATATTGTTGCCTCACATGTACATGATGGGGTGATCTATAATCTAGTTTCTACTCTCTTTGAAGTTATCAGTCAGTTAGAATGGCTCTTGAAGGTGGTTAAGCATGTGGTTATTTCCAAAAATTTGGAAAAAGTTGCGCAGGGGATTCAGACCATCCATCGAAACATTATCTTTGGTAGGCATGGCTCCTTTTTTGATAATAGAGATGGCTTTGAAAATAAAATAGTGGAGGCATGGGAGGTGTTCAAGACATCTTTCACTAAAGATGACTACACTACTTTGAGTATCTTTGATGGTCACAATGAAGATTTTTTCACTTGTGACGATTGCAATGTTATGATGGACTACTTCTTTGGAGTTGGAATCTTTGTCAACAAACTAGGTTATCTTTAGATCAAACCTAGACATGAAACTTAACTGTTTAACATAATGTCTGAAATACTCCTCTTTGTAAATGTTTTTGTTGATACATACTCAGGGTCTAGATATCCATATGTTCATCATCATTAGAAAAACTTATCTAGCTAATGAACTTTATATCCTTATGCATTATTCTATTGTGATTTTGCCCCTTTTTTGACACAATGAATGGCTCTCTCTCTCTCTCTCCAAGGGTGGGTTATTTATTACTACCATGTCATGTTGTATTTAGTTATATGTAGCTCTAATTGTTTATTGCCGATTATGCAATCTTTAGCATATGTATCATGCGACTTATGTAAATCTAATTATGATTGACCTTCATAACATTGAACATGCCACTCTAAACCAAAATATTGGTCTACACAAATTTTTTAAATACACTAGGAACCATAGTGACAAGTAAGCCTGCAAGTGTAATAGAAGCCACCCTGGTCCTAGAACTTTGAACCACTTACTCTACAGTCTACATATTTAATCATAAAGACATTGCTAAAGTTGCAATCATAAAGAATATATTTCTCCATCCCATTATCCATATATATTCTACATAGTTGCACGTGCATTCTCGATTCAGAGTGGGAATATCTTATTTTGGATGTGAGGGGGAGAAGACAAACCTTCTCTAAAAGTATATAACTTTCATTCCAACCGTAGGAATAGTCTATCAAAAGACTAAAAATTACACCCTAAATTCACTTGAAGCATGATATGCCCCAAAGATAGGAAGAGAAAAATACAGATGAACTTTGTCTATCTCTTCTTGGATTTGGTGCATTCGAAGCTTCAAGTCATACTTGACATCATCAGTTGACAAATTTGCTATTTTTTCTTCACGAACATTGTCGGAAGAAGGAATCTACGAGTGGTTTGGCTGTATATGAAGCTAGGTAATTTGACTTCTTGTGATTTTCTTGTTGATATTGAGTTGTAACCATAATAAAATAGATGCATTTATCCTGTAAAACATCTCTATCTGGAAAAACCACCTTGCCTGCACTTGGTAGGAACTATGCTACACTCCAACTCTTGTTTTATTTTGGAATTAGTTGCACAGGTTTTTACACTTAATATAAATTAATGGGTGAATGGTAGATTATTATATTTTTGTGAGCTTTGTTCATGTTTTTGCAACTTCAATTGGTAGTCAAAACCACTCTCCCTCTCTCTTTTGATTGTACTTTCTTATTTTCTCTGAGGAAAGAGGTTTGCGTTTTGGTTGTCTCGAATCATTTGGACAACGCTTTTTGTGGTGGACTGAAATCAAGGTCGTGCTTATTTATCCTATGCTTATTTTATGATTTGAAAGGACTAAATATGCATAGGATGAAGAAGCACAACCTTGGTTTCATTCGAACACAAAAGCATGGTCCAAATGCTAAAGGCTGAAAACCAAAATGTATATTGTTAACAATCTGTCAAGTCTAAAGCTGCATATTTACCATTGCACATTCCACCTGCATTCATTTCAAATTTTATAAACAACCAGGAGAACATATGGTGTTAGATGTCCTAGATGGGAAGAAATTCAATGATACAATTATGGTCTTGTAAAGATAAACTGAAACTGGGATTTCAGCAAGGTTGGGAAAAGTTTGTGCATCATTATGAACTGAAGATGGGGAATTTTCTAGTGTTCCAATATGTTTCAAAATATTTTTTTAAAGTGAATATATTCGATACAACAACATGTGAGAAAAATCAAACAGAAAGGAAATCATCCTTTCTTGGTAAGAGATAGTTTTGTCCAAGAAAGGATGATTTCCTTTCTGTTTGATTTTTTCTCACAAGATGTTGTATCAAATATCTTCACTTTAAAAAAATATTTTGAAACATATTTGAACACTTTAAAATCCCCCATCTTCAGTTCATAATGATTCATAAAATTTTCCCATCCTTGCTAAAATTCCAGTTCTAGTTTGTCTATACAAGATCATAATTGTACATTGAATTTCAGCCATATGGGCCTTCTAACACCATATATTCTATGTAGTTGTATATGCATTCTTGATTCAGAGTGGGAAAATCTTATTTTGGATGCGAGGGAGAGAATCCAAACACATAAAGAACATGCACATAAACATGATAGTTGGGAAACATAAATATAGATATCACAATAGGTGAGAAACATAAATGTAGATATCATGGTCACAATTGTTTGGAGACACAACAAAATTGAATGGTATACCCAGATAATGCAACACAACCACTAATCCTCTGGTTCCAAGTTGACACTTCAGGATCCAAAAACCATAGACAAGGGATAAATTTAGAGAGCAGAGGAGGGTCATAATGACCAAAATAATACAAGGTCCCTATATTATTTTGGTTGTTATGGCCCTCCTCCTCTACTCTCTAAATTTATTCCTTATCTATGTTTTTTGGATCCTGCAGTACCAACTTGGAACTAGAGGAGCAGTGGTTGTGTTCCATCATCTCGGTATACCACTCAATTATGTTGTGTCTCCAAATAATTTTGACCATGATGCCTACATTTATCTTTCTCATTTGTTGTGTCCCAAGACCCCTTTTTCCCCTTTATGATCATTTACGATACCTAGGAATAAATATTAGAGGTCTTAAAGTTTCATAAAGGGTCATAAGAGGCTCCTAGAAGAGGCCAGATCAGCTTCCACCTTCACATGGTTGTCCTTATTAAGTAGAGAGAGTTAAACTATTCTAAAAAAAAAAGAGAAGCTTAATATTTTAAGGTATCACTCCATGCATGACAAATATTTTTCTTTTAAACATAGCATACCATCACAATTGCAATGGTATTCAGAGAATGACCAATGGCAAAACACTACACGCAACATCCAGATGTTGGAATAATCTGATAGCTAGACATGGCATGTGTAACATATCTGTAGCATATCCATTGTAATGGTGATACCAATAATGTGTAACAATGACATACTAACCATCATATCTAGTACATATTGTGATGGTCATGACCATTGCAATAATGATAAATATAGCAGTCATCGGTGATTCTAACACCAAAAATCCAACACCAATCTATGTCGCTTTCCCAATAGGGTAGTGTTAGAATTGCGATGCATAGCCCTCAAAAAGAGGTCTCAAATGTACTAGTGATGGACTCAAAAAGGGTTTGATAGTATGTTTATTTTTGTTGATAGGTTTAGAAAAATGGCATAGTTCTTGGCATGTAAGAGGAAAAATGATGCAACCTATGTAGAAAATTTGTTTTTCAAAGAAATTGTAAGGATACAGGTCTTCCTCAAACTATATTGTTTTACAGGGATGTGAAATTCATTGGACACTTTTGGAGAACCTGTTATGCCTTGCATCCCCGTCCCCACATTTTGTGTGCAAAATGTTGGGTCCCCCTTTTCTTCTTTCTACTTTTGGCTCTTGCCTTGTCTTTTTCTTTGTTTTCTTTGTTTTCCTTCTTCGGGGTTTTCTTCCCCATGGTTTTTTTTTTGTTTTGTTCTTGCCCCTCGTGTCTCTAGGACCTGGTCCCAGAGTTGGTTCCTTTGTCGGGAGCTGGATTCCAGACTCTGGGATTCTTCACCACGATGCTTTCTTTTCTTAAGATGGCATCATCACATGGAATCCCCAGGCCTGGAGTCTGGAGGTTTGTCTATCCAGAGTTTGTGAAAGGAAAGGTAACTTGCTTTTACCATGGGTATAAATAGAAATTACCTATCATTTTCACATTTACCGCAATTAAACACTTAAGCAATCTAAGCAATTTGAGAGCAATTTTACATTGATTTAGCGAAAATCTAGTGCTAATTATTCCAAGCTATTCTGAGCGATTGTGAGTGGTCTGTGGTGGTATGTGGTGATCGTCTAATAGTAGAAGCTATTATAGAGTGTTCACAGAGAATTCCTTTCCTTTCCCTTCTTCATTTTCAAGTTGGTGCCTTCCCTCCTTTCTATCTTCCTGCTTTCGGTTTTGTCTGGTTTTCATTTTGTCTGACTTTTTTGTTGTGTTGCACCTTGTTCTGATTCGTCGCCCATTGGTGGGTCGACTCTACCAGAGGGTTTTCTACCCTCTGCGTAGATGTAGGATAATGTAAAAGTTGTAAATATTTTGTACATTCTCTGGTTTTGTAAATATCTGCTCTGCATTTTGTATGTGTACATTTGATGCATATTATTGTGTATCCTTCCATTTTGCATGTATATACCCTTCAACTATGTTGTATATTAGTGTATATTTTGTGTGTATTCTACCTAGTAGTCTTTTGAACTCGCCATGCTACATTTGTTTCTAGTTTTTAATTTGCGAGCTCGCTCTATGCAGAACACCGCCTGGTTGAAACTCAGCTCTCGGCCAGTTTCAACCAAGCAATTTTCTCTCTCCTCCATAAACCAGCCTGTCTTTCATTTATGTCCCATGCAGACATTTAAATTTCTCCAAGTGGCCTTCACTTTTCATGCATTCAGACAGTTGGCTCCGCCACCATCACCATAACTTCTATTTATTGCTTACCCACGTGGCACCCACATGGGTCTGACGGCTCACTTTTTGTGCACACCTCCGAATGGTTAGTTCCCCAGAATCTAGGTCTCTTGCCATCACCCAACCCATGTCTTTCTTTTACTGAGTGTGATAAAACCCCTAGACCCGGATGATGGGTTAAATTTCTAAGTTCACAATATATATACTTTCTGGAGTTTTTGAACTAAGCTAACTTTTTTAGGGGAAGCGAACACCATGATGGTAAGATTTCTGGACCCCAGATTTTTTTTTATCTATACGTTATGGTGGTCACCTTTCCTTGTAGTTTTTTGGAACAACAAACTTTCAAATATGTCTGAGGTTTACACATCTTCACCACCTGGGAGTTCAAAACTTCCTTCTATGGCGGTTACCAGAGTAGCAGTTAGGTCCAAAATGGAGAAGGCTCTAGAGAAATTGCCCATGAGCCTGAAATACACAAAAGATGATGTCATCATGGGATCAAAGATTGAGTCCAAAGTCTAGCTCATTACCGACACCAGCACCGAGACATGGCCTGAAATGCAGGCCTTGGTAAAAATAATGTACATCCAACAATAGGTCGGGGATCTATTGCCCATTAAAATAAAAAACTCTAAGAAACTTAAGGCATCTTGTTTCCCATGCTCGGTGCAGTCACCAGAGCTTATTCTTATACTTGTACCTCACTACAATACATTCATCTAGGCTGTCATTCTCACAGTCCTAGAACCCACCGGGTATCCTACTCCCATGGTAAACCTCAACCCTAATACCTTCTAGAGAGGCTTGGGAATCCCTCAATTTGACAAACTAGCTGTAGTCACCCGATCAGATGCCTTGGCCCAATTTAAGCAATTGGAGGAAACAACCCATATATATATATAAACAATAATTGGCTCAAGGTCCCAAAGAGGGACCCCAAGAGGATGAAATTAGAAATCCCCAGGTCTGAATTCAAAGAGAGCATCTAGATGGGGATGATAGCACTATGCCAGGTCTTTGGGCAACATCATGCCCGAGAATTCTTCAGGTGGATGTATTACTTCTTGCTTGGTATAAGCATGAACAGGGAGTATTTTGACTGGGTCACCATAATCTCAAACCATGTGGACTCCCAGTTCCTTCAAAAAGCTAAGAAGAAGAATTTTTATATGAATTCCTATGTTCTTTGGGCCCTGGCACAACAATGACCCCACACCAATGGGTTACTCATAGAGGGCATACTTGGGATTGGCCTGGGCTAGAAGGCCCCTTGGGACCATTTCCCATAGATTTAATGGGAGGCCAAATTCCCCAGTTTTTGCTTGGTAAAAGATGCCTTCATTTACTACCACCTGCTCACACCCACCTGGCTACGGAGGCGATGAATTTGGTCTGGAGTTATGGGCATTAATATATATAGTTTCATCAGCATACATACATAAGGGTGACCAGCTTCTCTGGGAAACCCTACTTGTTACCCAAACATTATGGGGTCAAGGTAATTCTCCTGGAGCATTACAGGCAGATAATGGAGCTACATGCATTCTATGCCTTGAAGAAGGTAACAAATATTCCATTCCCAATCACTTGTGTGAATTATTCATGCAGTCTGGCTACCGCTAAAGAAGCAGATAATGAGCTTAAATACTTTAACCTGGAGGAATTTTACTTAGTGCAGAAACATTTTGATCCACATGGAAAGATTGCAATGACACTTCCTCGGGCATTAGAGCCTCATCAATATCACATGGAAGACTTTTGGGAGGATTGCCAGGATGACATGGAAGTCTGGGGGCAGCATTATGTCAGAATGACCATAGGAATGATGGAAAGATTCAAGCTCCAAATATTCCCAGAGGACTTCTGAGACACTGGCTCCATGGTAGATCCCTAGTACAAAGAAAAGGGGATCGATAAATTGGTCCTCCCACCAGTGAATTGGGACACCTAGGAGGGGCCCACAATTGAAGAATTCACTCACAATGTGGTTGAATGCTGCCACCTCTATTTCAAGAAGGTGTGCCCCAGGAGTGTCCACCGGGCTTCCCAACCAATACCAAAGTTAACCCTGGGGGTTGGGACTTCCTCATAGGGAGAAGATAAAGGAAAAGGGATAATGACAACTCCAACTATGCAAGAAATCCCCATAAAAGAGAAAATAAAATAATCAGTAGCGACCTCCCAACAAATGAGGGAGAAATTAATCACACGGTTGGCAACCCCTGTGTTAATGATCAGACCAGTTCATCCTCCCTCCTTTCCTTCACTAGCAGCTTTGATGGTTAAGGTGACTGGGGTAGACCCAGAGCAACAAGTAGTACTAAGGGATGCTGGGCCACCCTTAGTCACTAGAAGAAAGAAGAGGCTTAACCAAAAGCCCAAGATAGAGCCTGAGTTGGGGATACCCCAGATCCCACAAGTTGAGATCCTTTCTTCTAACTCCAAGGAACCAGAGAGGGAACCAAAGCTTGCTGATGTCCCAGCCAACCCTCCCCCATAGGATGAGTTTGATGATTTTTTTGCAACTGACAAGTTTGGGAATTTACAGAGGGACATTGAGAAAACAGAGGCTGAAGTCCCAGCATAGGAAGAAGATTTGGAACAAGAACCTATGCTGGAGCAAGGAGAGAAGATGGAAGAAGAGAAATAAATAGAGAAAGAGATCTTTTTTGAGGTCTCAAAGATACAAAACATGGGAGTGGACCAACATAAGCAGAGTAAACAAATAGCATTCACTGAGGTAACCAGACGTATGGGAGAAACCGTAACCTTAGCTGCTGCACTCCAAGTGCCACTCCTAGGAGTGACCTTTGGATAGGTAATCACTACATCCCAAACATTAAATCTTGGCCTGATACCTCCCCCGTTGCCAAAAGATGTACAAGTGGAAGAAGAAATCCCTGCGACAAAGACTGAGGAACAAGAAGAGTGAAAAAAGGTAGAAACCCCTGGGGTAGCCAATAAAGGCCCGGATGAAGTAGAAGATACAGATAATAGGGTAGAAGAAATAAATGTCACTGGGGAAGATGTCGCCGACAATTTGAAAGGTGTGGAGAGGGAGCTGGGTGAGACTCACACCATTAAGGAGGAACAGTAGCAAGATACCAGGGAAAAACCCAAGGAGTAGACTTTGGCAAATAAGGCACCCCTGACGCCATAGTGGTTGGTCAAAACCAAGAAAAGAAAAGCTCCACCGACCCCCAGAGCTCATCTCTCCCTAGTCGAGATGATGGCTTAGGTCCAGGATCCTTCGAAGGCCAAGAAAGCCCAGATGGTTCATACTCTTCAAACTGGGCCAGGAGAAGAAATAGTTGTAGTTGTGGCAACACCCCCCCAGACGCTGATGAGGCAACTGCCGAGGCTAGAGATTATGATATCCCAGAGATATCACTAGGAAAAAGGGGAAAATAGGGAAAAGTAAACCTGTTGAAAGAAGCGACCAGAGTTGTGGAGGCCCATTATGAAAAGGAGGCCCAAAGGCTCAAAGCAAAAAATGAGAAGACTGCAAACCTTATGGGATTTCTAACTAAGCTAGCCCAGCCTATTAGTACCATTCCTCCAAAGGCCTCCAAATCTGATGCACCACTACCATAGAGTGACATAGACTCCTTTCAAGCAATGAAGAAGAAGGCCCAAGCAGTTAATGAGTGGGTCACTCTACAGATAGGCAACACCTGGCACTTCCTGATATCTACCCTCCCGGACTTGTACACAACCCACCACATTCTACATCAGGCAGAAAAAATTATCAACATATGGGAGGGTGAGATAGAGAATTATGAAGCATGGAAGGTAGAACTTGAAGAACTCCTTGGCCTTGGGGAGGAAATGGTGTCTGAGTCCGAGATTCTAGGGGAAGAATCAGTTGATTTTGTGAGGACTCAACACTCCAAACTTGACCTCACATTGGAGGTGCTCAAGCAATTGGTAGGGACTCCACATGATAAAATCAACATGGTCCAATATTCTTCAAATTTGTATAAGGCTTTTGTCACGAAGGTCTCCAGAGCTAACCCGTTCATCACTAACACATGCACACCAGAGGAATACATTTTGGGGAAGTTTGATGAATTAATGGAGTCAAGATATCAATCCCTGGAGGGAGTGGATGGAACTCAAATGGAGAGACTGACTTGCATGATCCTTAGTGGTCATGATGTGGAAAAAATGATTGATGAATTCAAGAGGAATGCTCCAGAGCTAGGAGAACAGATTGAGGTGGCCAAGTACCAGCGGTCCAGCCTCAAAGAGATTCATGAGGATGGAATCTCCCACCTCCTCCAAACCTTCAATGATAACAAGCAACAATAAAGTTTCTCTTGGGCTAGAGAAAAACTTAGCATTCTTGTATTCTTAATTCTTTGAGAACATAGGTTCCCAGATCTCGAAGTCCGGAACCCTAAATTTTGTATTCTTTTGAGTCATCTATGTCCTGGTCCCCGAGGTTGAATAGTCACTTTCAAAAGTGGTTAATAAATATTGTTAGAGGGTAGTTGGCTACATCGAGGCATGTTGGATCAACAATTGGTCTTTTGACAGATGGTCTTCTCAAGGCACCGCTTTGGATATACACCTGGCACATTGGAGATAGGGTACCACATTTCCCATTTATGAGGCATGTAGCCTTGATCCCTGGGGAATCAGATTTCTTCTTTCTCTTTCCTGAAGGCATGTAGCCTTGATCCCTGGGGAATCAGATTTCTTCTTTCTCTTTCCTGACTCTCTTCTCAAGACCAATTCTTCTACTCCATCCTCTTGTCTTATTCTTCTGGCATGTCAGACCTTCTCTGTCTTGAGGTCTTTTGTAAAGTGGTGCAGGTAGTACCAGCCACTGGATAATATATTTTATGGAAAGATGTAAAATAGGATTAGGGTTATAAGAAAATATGTATAAATAGTAAGTTTGACCCTTTTCCAAGGGTTGGTGAAATTGAGGATTTTGCAGTCCATAGTAATAGAGAAGCAATATTTCCATTTCAGTTGCAGAGCTCAATGCTCTTTGATCTTTAAGTTTTCAGTAGATTAGATGCTCCCTTGGAGCCACCATTGTATCACACACCAGTGCTTGCTGGAAGGAATGTTAATGAAGAAGAGATGGTTCTTGCAATGATGTTGTTGGCACTCTGTCTTCTAAGTTAATGGTATTTTATGTTTAATGTTCTTCATGTCTTCTACTCTGATATTTTAAGTAGATTAATGACCTCCTTTCCTTTGCTACTGATCAAATATGAACTGATGGTTGTGTATTTCATTGGTATTTAGTGTAGTTTTTCAAAGAATTATTGATGTATTGAATGTTTAAACATAACTATAAGTAGATGAAATACTCCTAACCCTGCAGGATCTTCTTTAATTTATTTACTAAGTGTAGAATGCTTGGAAAAACCCAACCTCCTTGAATCCCCAGAGAGAAGGAGTTGAACAAACTAGCTATCCCCCTCAAAAATAGTCACATCTCCCAACTGAGCCCCGCACCATTGAGACTTGACTCATAGGTTCTTGGAGGCCCGGGGAATCTCACTTCCCCAGATAACCTTTGTAGGCGAAGTTGGCCAGTACCCGATGACAACTTACACCTATTGGCAAACTCGGACACAAAAATCTCGTCAACATAACCTTATATAAAATGTTGGGAACAAACTTGATCTTTAGTTTAGTCTATCATCTGAAAAAAGATGGGAAAACTAAAGCTGTCAATAGATCATTGGGAAATATATTGAGATGTTTAAAAAAATAGTATGCTAAAAAGTTGGGTAACATCCTCCCACAAGATGAATTTTCCTTCAATGATTTTGTGAATAGAAGTACAGGGAGGATTCCTTTTCATATTTTCTATGGACAGGACCGAGGGGCATACTAGAATTGAGGGATCTCCCCAAGGATGGGAAGGTTAGTGGTCATGGAGAGAAATGTGTTGATGGTATGAAAAAGATACATTATCAAGTGAGGTTGGCTCTACAAAGGAGTTCATAAAACTACAAATAAAGTAAATAAAAAGGAGAGATGTACAATTTCAAGTTGCTGATTTGGTGTAGGTATATCTGAGGAAGGAGAGGTTGCCAGAAGGAAAGCATACAAAGTTACTCATGAAGAAACTGGGTCCTTTTTTAAATTTGAAGAATCATGGCATGAATGCCTATGGGATAGAACTTCCTTCTACTCTAGGTATATCTTATATATTTGATGCTTCTTATCTACCCCCATATAAAGGTCATAAAGATGTAGGTATAGAGGTTCATATTGAAGAGTTGTAGGAAGATCTTGCCGATTTACCTCCTCATGCACCCAAGAAACTTGACAAGATCCTTGACACAAAGGTCATCAAGAAGACTAGGAAGAATGAATACAAGTAATATATTGTGAAGTGGTTTGGAAATGCTGAAGAAGAGGTAGTGTGGATCGATGAGGAAGAGATGAAGAAGCATGTCACTTCATTGGAAGAACATATCTCAAGAGGACTTGAGATCAATCCACCATGGGAGTATGGTGTAGGAGAACCCATTGACAAAGATAGAGATGAAGAGGATGATGAGGTTGCAAGAGGACCTCCATGAATTTTTTTTATAGGTTTGGTTGGGCAAGTTCAAAGAGGGATCAAGAGGTCCTATGCATTGTAATAAGTCCTAATTGTAAGACCTAGTGACTGAGGATGAGTTATAAATCCTATGGTTCACTATGGTCAATTGGACATATGCTGGGTAGATTTATGTTAGGAAAGGTTGAATTGATGTTTTTAACATCATCTCTCATGGAAATAAATCTTGGTTAGTTCCTAGGAGTTAGTTTTGCAAAAGTTTTCAAATGTTGTCAACAACATTGTTTGCAAAACCAAAAGTTGCTAATTACAACTTTTTGAAAAGTTGTTACCAAACATTCATAACCATCCAAAGTCGGTTTGAACTAGGGGGAAACATTTTCAATTGTGTCAACCATCATTGAAAATTTTGTTGGAAGAGAATTTTAAGAAGCATTTGTATAAATTAAATGAAAAACTACATTTTACCATATATTTGACTGATATTTTATTATGCACGATCCAGTATGCATTCAAATGATAACTCTAGTCTAATAGGAAGTTGGGAATATGTCTTTGTTTTCATTTGTATCAAACCAAAGATCTTAAGGTGTCAAAATAAGACAAAATTCATGTCACATTCAACTGGAAGTCATTATTTTGACGAAAATTAGGGTCGACGATTTCAAACCCTCATACCTTCCAATGTAACTGTGGAAAGTCCCTCAAACCAGGTATGGGATTGTATTTTAGGTTTCTTTTTGTTTTAGATAGGTTATTTGTAGTTTCAAGGAGAAATGTGTAAAGCCCTAGCTCAACATTGCTTTGTGACGAGCGGAAGTATTTAACCAGAAGGTTGTAGACCCCATAACTTTTGATGGTCATCGACTTAGAGCCTAAGGTTGGATGAGGATACTTATTCCAAGTGTCCCTACATATTACCATAGTTGTTTTAGAAATGATCCAAATATAGAGAGTAATTCCCTCTTTAGATTCCCCAATTAGGCCACCTAGGCATTAGTGAAGATTTCTAAGTAAACTCAGTTGGTGAAGGATCCATGATCTCTCCTCTTGGGAAATTTTTTTTCCCAATATTTGAAGTAAGGCTACATAATTATTTTGGGAGTTCCTTTGATGGTTTTTGTTACAAAACCCCAAAAGGAATGTAGGCAATATTTAGTAGTAGGAAATAGCAAGTAGCAGGAAATACTGAGTCGTAGGCAATAGAGAGTAGTGGGAAATACCAAGTAGCAGGAAATACCAAGTAGTAGACTGTGCTAAGTGACATTTAATGCTGAGTAGGATAGTTTTGAAGTATACGATTGAATTAAATCAAATGAGTAAGTTGGTTGATTTAGGGATTTTAAAGGAGTGTTTGTACATGTGTGAATTATTTAGGGGCTTAGGAATAGATTGTAATTATCTTGAATGAAGAAGGTGCATTAAGAACACTAGGTGAACAAGGGTACATTAAGGAGATGTATGAAATAGTGGTCAACTCAGTACAGGGTTATGAGAGTAAGTTATTTGATGAGTTTGTGAATACGTAAACAATCACTTAAAAGTGTAGGGCTCTGGTGTTGGGTACTCCAGTTGAAACAGGTGGGAAGGCTTGACAGGATCAAGCAAGGACTTGTAAATTTATGCAAGTTGTTGTAGTGACTAGACCCTTTTCATAAAGAGGGTAGAGTGAAATAACCCTGATTAAGGTTGAGTCAAGTTAATTGTTTCAAATATTGGGATAAAGAGACAAATATGGATGGTCAAGATAGAAAAGACAATTTGGATGGTGGAGATAGAAAAGCATCTTGAGTGATCCATGTAATTCAAATTCTCTCACCTCGTTGGTTGATTGAGTTTTTTTCGTTATGTAGTGGGTGAGAATAAATGCATTTAACAATTGATTTAATTTAGCCATGTGCCCCTTGAATGTGTTGTATTAAATTCAATTTAAATTATACAATTAATTCATTAAAATAAATTGCACAATTATTTGACCTTTTTCATTTAATTAATCCAATAACTTTGATTTCAATTAGTTTGTTCTTTAATCTTTAATCAGTTTAGTCAATTAACTCTCTCGACCAATCATCTTCTTTGCAGATGGATTGTGCTTCCTTAAATTGAATCCTATCCACTCTCTATTTTCAATCTCAACCATCGATTCAATAAATATTTCTATAAAAGAGAACTTATTTTCCTTCACAAAGGACCTAGAATTTTTATTATCGTTACTATAAAAAAAATTTCATTCAAGGTTTCTTACATTCTTAGCTTTTAATTGTTTAGTTTTGTTAAATGTTTAAGTTTATTTCAAAGCATGCAAACTTCATAACTTAGAGAACATTTGGATTTTTAGATTTAAAATAAACAATGACATCTCATTTGGTGCTTAAAATCAACTTAATTTGCATTGGATTTACAAAATATTTCATATCATTAAGATCAATCATATAGCTCTTTAAATCCTTCATTTAGAATAGGTATAGTCACTCAATTTTTTCGATCACTTGACAGAAAACTCATACTCCTTCCTACTAGAAGACAATAGTCAGTTTACATTAGCTTAGTTGATTTTGCATCTTGATTTTCATATTTTGATAAGCTAATCACAAATGATTCATTGAATTTTTTGTTTGCATCTTACAAGTTTGAACCACTTTTCACACACATTTCTCGCGACTACCGTGGGGAAGAGAGCATTTGTATCTCATTCTCTCTCATATACTTTCATTTTCTATCTATTTTTGGATTGTAGACATTCTATCCTGTGTGTGAGTCTCAGAATATTGTATGAGTATTGGTATAAACCCATACGATTTTATAAGAACACTATAAACTTGTATGGAAGCATATGGATACTCGTATTGAGTTAATGTTT
This sequence comes from Thuja plicata, assembly GCA_018584345.1. Lineage (NCBI taxonomy): Eukaryota > Viridiplantae > Streptophyta > Pinopsida > Cupressales > Cupressaceae > Thuja > Thuja plicata. The sequence continues at coordinate 1,985,610 of MU225916.1, forward strand.
AACTTGTATGAGTTACTATACTTAAGTTTCTAAAAAAAAATCTTTGTTTTTGTTAATACTAACAGGTTTTTGTGGTGTTTTGTTGGATTTTTGGTGATCATTTATTATCTTAAACTTAACCATCATTTGTAGGACGATTGAAAATAAGACAAAAACATAAACTACTAATGCATTGTCTTGCAGGTTGTTGTGATTGATAGCCAACCAAACTTGTTTTTATATGTTTACTTTGTTGTTTTTTAACAAGGAACCCACATGCAATAAATTTTAAAATAAAACTTTTCTTGGAGTTTTAAGAATGGAAATAGTGTCAGGAGATTATTCTCTCACCCTTTTGGGCATGAACAAAAATATAGAAACATTATTGTCATTTTCCATTTGAGATCTCCAACTTTAGAGGGCCTGTCCAAGTGGGAAAAAGTACCCACCCTTGGAGAACGATCCAAGTGAGTATGAGCTAACACCAAGATAATTTGACTCACTATAATCAAATACTTCCTCAAGACTAAAGCCTCAGAAGATAAGTGGCATTTGACCTTATACTTGGCTCTCACCTAACACAAAGTAGGGCCTCTTGGTCTCAATAACGTATCATTATTGCTAGTGCCAAGGTGCTCTATGAGGTTAGCAACCTCAATCATTCTTGTACAAACATAGAAGATACACTTAAATGAAGACCCTTACTAAAACCTTTTTTATAATAGTGGCCAAAATCATTTCTACTTGTTGATATAGGCATTGTGAGATGCACATGCTTAAGAAACCTATCATGTACCCCTCTTGTTGGGATGATAAATTTATCAGGATCTATGGATCTTGAGAAATTTAAAGCTTGGTAAGCCTGAGAAGTGTTTATTTTGGAGGGGATCCAATGTTTCCCAGCATCTAATTGTCTGACTTGAATGTGGTATTTATTGTAAGAGGATTCAAAAAATTATTTTCCATTTCTAGCCACCTAGGTATAGGGTTTGATTGTTGTGCTTGATTCTATAAACTCTTCATGATGTGTCTGGCATAAGTGAAAACACCAAAACAACCAATGAAATGATCAATAATTCAAAAAAAACCACCTTTTAGGTGCTAAAATGTACATTCTCATACAATTTGTATCCTCTCCTATACAAGTAAGGATAATTATCACCAGTTTATCATATCATAAAGACCCATTAGTCGTATCAGGTTGACCCAGTGCTCATACAAGACTGGTCATTTTGTTTTCTGACACTGAATCTAATGTGAGATCAGTGTGTCACTTGTATTAAACACAGTACATAATCATACAAGAACTCTGTATGCCATGTAAAAACTTTGGAAATTTTTTCATTTGAATCTAATTTTTACTACACTGGTTCTATCCAGAGTATCTCAAATCTATGCTTTCATAACATTACTACTAGTTTGTCTTTGAGTGCAATCTGTTGACAGTCTGACCCATTTTTTGTCTCGAGGTCTAATTTTTCTGGGCTAGTCCAAGTGGCCTATTATTTAGTTTGACTTAATTATCTTTGTCTATATTATCCTTATCCTAATTTGTGAGAGAAGGTTCGTTAGCCTTGACTCAAGATCATATTCATTGCTATCTTCCTCTCAGTTGGACATTATGTCTTGGTCTTTTTGGTCTTGGACTTAGTCATTAATTTATATATCACCTGAACACTAGTTAGATGAATCAACTGGTTTTTATTTATACAAAATAGGAATTATTTTAGAGCACTCTACATAGAAGGATAGTGTCCCCCACTTACGAAAAACCCTCTATTTAAGAAACAATTGAATACCATGAACAAGTCAGTCTTTCCTAGAAAAAGATTACCATAACTAATAATGTCTAGGGAAAATAATCATGATGCTGAAATCCACCCTAATTTTAATGATCCTCAAGGTTTTGAGGAAGAAGTTAACAAATGTCAACAAGATCAAACATTCCTCAAGGTGATGAAGGTTATCATGACTATAGACAAAGATAAATTCTTTTTAGAACTATCTCAACAAGGAGTCCAATTTCCCTCTCATTATAGAGAGGAAGATATCATTTCTAGAGAGGAGTAAAATCCTATCACACTTTTGAAAAAGAAAATCCAAGATCTCCAAACCGAGATACAAGTAATGAAATGGGAAAAGGATAAAACAATGACAAAATTCTCTGTGAAAACCATTTGTCCATTTCCTTTCGAAAAAGAATTGCACTTACCTCCATTTCCACGTGGAGTAGAAATCCCTATATTTGACAAGGATAGAGGTCATTCTAATCTATAAGATCACATTCAGAAATTTTGTGCCCTATGCACAGAGTTTAAGCACAAGCAGACTTATCTCATGTGTCTCTTTCCTTGAAGTTTTAGTTCTCAAGCTATCAAGTGGTTTTCAAAGTTTCCCACTAGAATTAAAAGTTTTGACAAACTGGTGAATCCATTTTTACAATATTATTCATATAATATACAACATCTAGTATCTATGATAAAACTGTGAAATATTCAATAGAAAATGGGAGAATCATTCTTGACTTTTCTTCATTGATGGAGAAGAGTCTTTTCTATATATCCATGACTCATTCCTAAGTTTGAAAATATGTATATATATATATATATATATATATATATCTGTGTGTCTGTGTGTCTGTGTGCACCAAGTTGTGGACCAAAAAGGGGGTATAAGTGAACACATTTTTCTAAAATCGGGTAAACTTGAACTTGGAACAGGACTTTGAGGGTCGTGCACTCAAAATAAGATGTGTAAAATATAAAATTTTTATTATTCTGAGTCTAGTTTCTAGAACACTAATTGTTTTTAAAACCCGATAAGATTAAGAGGATCAAACCTCACACGCACAAAAGACATGTATGGTAATCTTCATAGTATTTAGGAGACACAAATTGGTAACAATTTGAGCAGTAGGAATCATAAAATGCACACCCTTCTTCACCAAACTATATAAATGGGCAACCTGAAATACATTTGGAAGTAGAGTTGCTCACTTCACTTTGGGCCATTACAAATTAGTGAAAGTTTTCTGCTCTTCCCTCTAGCAAAATAGCTTATTTCAATGGTCACCCATGAATTTTTCAAATTTCCAATTGGTTTCCTTTTCTTCTTTCAATGGCCATCCATGATTTTTTATGCAATCTTCAAACCTTTTGTACATAGTTATTACAATTTAATACCCTCCTAGTACATAGGTGTTTCAAGTGAGTGAAATTGTACTCTCTCTCTCTCTCTCTCTCTCTCTCTCTCTCTCTCTCTCTCTCTCTCTCTCNTGCTCTCTCTCTCTCTCTCTCTCTCTCTCTCTCTCTCTCTCTCTCTCTCTCTCTCTCTCTCTCTCTCTCTCTCTCTCTCTCTCTCTCTCTCTCTCTCTCTCTCCAAAGTAACCCAATCTCCTCTTCTGCACTCTCACTTTGTTTCACTTCCTCTGCATGCAAGATTTCAATTTCTTTTTGCTTTCTTTGAATTATTCCCAATTGGTTCTCATTCTCTACATGCAATGAAAAAATTTGTTGTCTCAAGGCTTGGATAATTTGAACAAGTTGATTTTCCCCATCTTCTCACACTAATCTCATGTCTTCTTGTAGATTTTTAGTAATTCCAAAATGTTTCTCACCCTCTACCATAAGTATTTTGTTTTCTTCCTTCACCCCACAAAGTTTGTATAAAAGACATGTATGGTACTCTTCATAGTATTTAGGAGGCACAAATTGGTAACAATTTGAGCCGTAGGAATTAAAAAATGCACACAGACCTTCCAACGTGTTGAAAGGGGTCATAGGAAGCTATATGACAGACCTTCCTGATGACATGTCCACAAATTTCAAACTTCTTCATATACATCAGGCCTTGCAAATCCAATTCTCACATGTCCTCCATGATGACATTTCCTGGGACAAAGATGACCAAAAATTAATTTTTCTTTGCATTTCCTAGTACAAACGCTCATACTTCCATCGCCATACATCCTTAAATAATGGCATTTGGTAAAACCATGTCCAGCATCATCTGGATGTTTAGGACAGTATAGTGGTATTCCATTACCAACATACCAATTATCTGTAAAATGCTTTATGATATCACTCCACACTGAAGAATTTTCTAAGACTAGCTTGGCATTTCCAAAGATATACAGACCAATTCTAGCCTTGGAAAAGGCAACACAAGCTATGTTTTGAATGTTAATAAATCCTATATTTTCTGGTGTTTTTACATTCAAATTAAGAATTCAATGTTTCTTACCGAAGAAAAAAATATGATATTGGTCTCTTGTCCTTGTTCAGGAGTACATTTGCTGAGAATTGAGCTCTGAGTTCTAGATCCTAACCTTTCTAGACTTTTCTCATATTCATATATTCCCTCCAAAAATTGATCCAAAGCTTTTTTAGTGAAGCAAACTATGAGAATGGGACTAGAGGAATTTGAAATCTTATGAAACAAATCCTTTACAATTCAGAACCCGGTAAATGTTTTTCCAATGCCAGGAGGGCACTGAATAATGGCCAATTTTTTGGTGAGCCCATGATTAATGGCTGCCTCCTGACTATCATCAATAGAATCACATTTGTAGACTTGTTTCCAATCAAAATCAAAATTTAATCTCTCTCTCTCTCTCTCTCAATCCTCCTTTGTTCTTATTTTTTTAGAACCTGATCGGGTTCTAAGTAACTAGGAGCTCATGGAATCATTATGTTCTCATAACCCGATTAGGTTCTGAGTAATTAGGAATACATAGCCATTATGTTCTCATAACCCGATCTGATTCTGTAGAATTAGGAGCTTTGTTTGGTTCAATGATCTTAAAACAACCATTGCAAGTTGTTTAGAGGTCCCACAACTATTTTTCTTTTGTTTTATAACAGGAACAGATAGGTTTGAACTTTTTTGCACATTTTTCTTTCAAATGATTGAAAATTGGGTTTTTTTATTTGTGTTTTTAATGTTATTTTATCATTGTAAGTTCTCATTTTAATAAAATGGTTAATTTGTTCTTATTTTTGTATTTGATGTTCAAATTATATTATTCATAGGGTCCATTCAATACAAACAATGGGAAAGAACAAAAGAGGAACAATTGAACAAAGAGAGACAGAAAAGGAAAGACAAAGGGAGCGCATGAGGAGAATACGACAAGGTATATCATCGAATGCAAGCAATGTAAGTGATGAAAATGTTAATGTTAATGTCAATGTGACAAATATGCCATTTCAATTTGATGTCATTAATGAAAAAAATGCACATAATGAAAATGAAAATCATCAACATACACCAATTGAACTGATGGGGATAAATGTACCTAATTCATCTATTGAAAAGGTAGAGCATGCAACTGTGTTAACACCTCCTAGAATAATTCATAGAAAACCAAAGTTTCTAATTGACATTGATGAAAATATTTTGAGGCCAATGTATGATTAAATGTCGGAAAGAAATTGTAGAAGAATTGTTAAAAAGATTTTGAATAACTATTTTGAAAAATTAAATCAAAGTGGAAGATGTCAAGTAGTTGTTGAAGTGATTAAGAATCTGAAATTTAGAGAGACAATGACAATTGTGGGGTTGAGAACATCTAAAAATAGTACTAAGATAACCATTTTGAGGAATCTATTCAATGCATACCAATCCATTGGTTCAAAATCATGTAGTATAGATGCTAATGTTACTCGGTGTGTCCTCACATCAACTATAATGGGAAAGGAAATGAAAAAATCTTGTATAGTAAGAAAAACAAGTAAGTCATTAAGGATAGGTAGATCAACATTATGAAGAGCCTTACAAAGGTGAGAGGGTATTGAGGATCCAAGCACTAATTATCTTTGGTCATTCTTGGGTAGACTCCCACACAAGGACACGGTCGTCGTTGATGCATTCAGATCATTAATTGAAAATTTTTGGCATGATAACACAAGGGTTTCACCCAACCAAAGAGACGTTGTTAGGAGGAGAATCAGATCTACAAATCGTATGCCACAACACACTTTTTGGATATGACACAAACACAATTTTATGAAAGAATCCTCCAAAGGTTTCCTCAAATGAAAATTAGTCAAAGATTTTTTGAAATGACAAAACCCTTTTACGTCAAGATTAATCATGCACACACTACATATTTTTGCAGGGTACATATTGAATTTTCTATGCATTTTGATAAATATTGTCATGTTTGTTGTACTTTTCACACTAACACTATTTTCTAGGAATGTGGTCTTCAAGCGCCACCTCCTACATCATCAAGAGATTTTATGTCAAGTGTATTATGAAATCAAGATGATGTGTATGAATGGATCTTGTAGTGCATGTGGTGGTATGAGAACATTGCAGATATATCACCATATAGAGAGCACAAATGGGATTGGAAATACACTAGTTTCTTTTGGAAAATACGAGATAGTAACTTATGGTCTAAAAGATGGAAAAGAACTTAAGAGGTGTGAGTGAAAAATGATATATGCGTAGCTGATTTTATGAAGATATTTAAAGATCAACTAGTTTATTAGTACATATGTCATTCACATAGAGCTAGGTGGTTGGATGAGAAATTCAAGATATGTAAGGACACTTTTCCCCTTCATACTATTATCTCCATTGTTGATTTTGTTGAGAATTATACACTTAAACCTCAGAATGAAGTGCAAGCAGTGTATTACCATTCTATAAAAGTGACGATCTTTGTACATATAGTATTCTTGCAGGCACATGATGGCACAGACATAAATTGAAAGGTTTTATGAGAGTATCACTTCTACATCGGTGATGATCGCACACATTCATTAGAGTTTGTGCAAGGTTACTTCAAAGTTTTCTATGATAATTGAAGGGAAAGAGGTATTGAGTACAACCAACACATAATATGGTCAGATAATTGCACCTCACAATTCAAGAATGCAAGGATGTTCTATTGGTTGAGTAGGATGCACATAACAAGTGGCGTTCAACATTTTTAGAATTTCACGGAGGTGGGGCATGGAAAAGGCGAGCATGCTGGTGCGGGTGCATGTGTAAAAAGAGCTCTTGCCAGAGAGGAATTGAAGTATGAAGGTGGTGCAGAGTTAATAAATGCACAAACAATTGTGTGATGATGCAACTCTATGATGGGAACAAGTAATAAATTTAATAGGTTTTTTTGGTTGATAAACGAGTCTAACATTGGAAAATATCTAGATTGTTGTACACTTAGAGGATCAAGTGACATGCACTCATTTAGAAGTTCAAATGCAGCATCATTGGGTATTTATACTTGATTAATGGTATGTTTTTTCTTGTCTTATATGAATTTTGCATGGGAGGAATGTGAATCAAAAGAGTGGGTTGACAAATGGTCTTATACACCTTTGCAACCGCTTGATACATATAAACTTCCTAGAGAACTATAATTAAGATAGTTTGAAGCATCAACACATTTTGATCACATATCTGACCTAGTTGACCCAGGTAATTTGTCATTTTATTCTTTAATTTATTTCTCAATTTCTCAAATTTTTAAGTGTTTAGGGTGTTAACTTATCCCTCTATAAATTGCAGGTCATGTATATGCAGTTGTTGCAGATGAGAACAATGAGGAAGGTACTGATTACTTTTTGTGTCATTGTATTGACGGAAAAAAGAAATTGACAACTACAGTCATTGATGGAGAGGGTATTAAGTACCCAATAGGATCCGTTGTTGTGATAGGGACATGGCTTAGAAGGTATGCTATCAAAATATAATGTGTTCTTGTTTGATGACTTTGAGACATCTTATCATCATTCTATTACAATTTGTATGTTGAATTTTGTATTCATTTATGCCTCTATGAAATGCAAGTACCCTATCACAAACTTGAAGAATTGGTTGTTTGAGGACTATGAGACAAATAGACATATTTTGCATTACTCAAACTTGCTTGTTGCAACAAATATTTAATTGATAAAGTATACTGGTAGACCTCATAATAAGAATTTATGGAAACTTCATGAATCTGAACCCAAGGCAATACATGACACAATAAGGGTTAGAGCTGATCCAAAAGGTTCGCTTAATTAGTTATGGGCCATCATGAAGAATCATTCTACAAATGGTAGAATTAATTTGACAATTTTGTATATAAATTTTGTGAAACAATCTAACTTCGGTTTTTTGTAAATATAACATGCATATTTGGAGACCAGATTTTGTATATTGAAAGAAGATCAAATTATATATAAAAGTGTCCATGGGTTAATTTATATATACCGAGGCACCACATTTTTAATAGTTTACTATGTACCATTTAAATAAGAGCATATCAGTTAATTATGATTCATTATAATTATAACAATGGCTCATGCAGTGGATATCTCATGTTTATATAAATTATAATAATGGTTCATGTAGTGGATATCATGTTTCTCTAAATTGTAATAATGGTTCATGTATTGGATGACTTGATGACGGACCAAAATGAAACTAAAGTTTTTGTGGTCGTTTAGTCAAGTTAGAAATGTTTACAATAAGTCTCCATGATGCATAATGTAGTGGTGATTAATCTTTTCTTTGTAGTTTAATGACTTATTTCTTCTTTGCTTGTTAACACCTCCCTCAATCTTCATTCAGTATGATCACTTTTCAATCCTACCCACTCCATAGACCTATCATAGGTCAACTCACATCTCCCTTAGACCTACTAGAATTCACATCTTGGATCTCCATTCACTTTTTCAAACTCAAACCATTCATTTATGTTTCAACTTGATGTCATGCATTCCCATGCAATAGAAATCTTCAACCTCAACCATCAACTATGCTTCCATGGGTGATCCTAGCTCCCCTAAGTATCCCAAACTACTCCAATCATCTATTCCCCAACATCTCAACTCATTCTTGTATGCATTCTATTTCCCTTCTATAAATTGTCCCAACTTGCACAGTCTACTAGTACAATAGTGAGGATTTTTAAATCCTTTCTCAAAATCTTTCCAATCAAATTTGCAACCTAATTACACATTTGAATACCTTTTTTCAAGATTTTTAACATACCTCAAGATCAACCCTAGGTGTTTTGGACCAAGTAACTCAAAACTACCTCTGTCACTAAACTAAGAAGGCTAATTCGACCCATGCAACCATGATTTTTTTCTCAACACCATACTTTGATACTTTCAACAGTGTCATAAAATGATCTCTCACTAAGGATTCCACCATCAATTTGGTCCTAAGAACATTCATGACCATGACAGACTGAAGTGTCCCCAAGGTGCACTAAGCATGATTGGGCAATGATCTTTTGAGGCTCATATCTTGAACCTTGTGAGAGATATAAGTAGACCATAAGATGCTATAGGACCATGTTACCAAGGCCTATAATAACCTCTCTCCATTATGGGAGATTTGACTTTGTTTAAAATTGGCAAGGTAATCTCACTTGATGCCAAAACTTGGAGTGGTGCTCATTTCAAAGTTGCACCATTGGGTATCTTTCAAACCATGATTCCTAGAATAAAATAATCTCCTCCATTATCTCCAATTATCCGGTTAAACGCTAGTGACAACCCTGTTTCTCCCACGGAGTCACTAGAATGTTCGCGACCATGGTGGACTGAAGTGTCCCCAAGGTGCACTAAGAATGATTGGGCAACGATCTTGTAAGGTTCGTATCTCAGACCTTGTGACATGTATGAGTAAACCATCAAATGCTATAGGAATATGTTACCAAAGCCTACAATAAACTCTCTCTATTCTGGGAGATTTGACTTTTTTAAAATTGGAAGGGTAATCTCGCTTGATGCCAAAACTTGCAGTGATGCTCAGTTGAAAGTTTCACCATTGGGTATATTTTAAACCATGAGTCCTAGCATTGAATTGTCTTCTCTAGGAGATCCAATTGGCCCAGTAAATTCTAGTGACAACCCTATTTCTCCCACAGAGTCACTAGAACATTCATGACCATGGTGGACTGAAGTGTCCGCAAGATGCACTAAGCACGATTGGGCAGTGATCTTTCGAGGCTCATATCTTGGACCTCGTGAGACATATGAGTAAAAAATAAGATGCTATAGGACTATGTTACCAAGTCCTACAATAAATTCTCTCCATTCTGGGAGATTTGACTTTGTTTAAAATTGGCAGGGCAATCTCGCTTGATGCTAAAACTTGTAGTGGTGCTCAGTTCAAAGTTGCACCATTGTGTATCTTTTAAACCATGAGTCCTAGCATTGAATCGTCTGCTCCATTAGCTCAAATTGGCTAGGTAAACACTAGTGACAACCCTGTTTCTTCCATGGAGTCACTAGAACATTCACAACTATGGTGGACTGAAGTGTCCCCAAGGTGCACTAAGCACAATTGGGCAGCGATATTCTGAGGCTTGTATCTTAGACCTCATGAGATGTATGAGTAAACCATTAGATGATATAGGAACATGTTACCAAGGCCTAAAATAACCTCTCTCCATTCTAGGAGATTTGACTTTTTTAAAAATTAGCACGGTAATCTTGCTTGATGCCAAAACTTGCAGTGGTGCTCAGTTCAAAGTTGCACCATTGGGTATCTTTCAAACCATGAGTCCTAGCATCGAATCATCTGCTCCATTAGCTCCAATTGGCCAGGTAAATTCTAGTGACAACCCTATTTCTCCTACAGAGTCACTATAACATTCATGACCATGGCGGACTGAAGTGTCCTCAAGGTGCACTAAGCACATTTGGGCAGCAATCTTCTGAGGCTCGTACCTTGGACCTCGTGAGATGTATGAGTAAACCATCAGATGATATAGGACTATGTTACTTAGGCCTAAAATAACCTCTCTCCATTCTAGGATATTTGACTTTGTTTAAAATTGGCAGGGCAATCTCGCTTGATGCCAAAACTTGTAGTGGTGCTCAGTTGAAAGTTGCACCATTAGGTATCTTTCAAAATGTGAGTGCTAGCATCAAATCATCTACTCCATTAGCTCGAATTGGCCAGGTAAATTCTAGTGACAACCCTATTTCTCCCATGGAGTCACTAGAATGTTCATGACCATGGCGGACTGAAGTGTCCCCAAGGTGCACTAAGCACGATTGGGCAGCGATCTTCTGAGGTCTGTGGACATCGGGTAAAGCATGAACAAAAATGTTACTGCTTTGAGGATGATTTAGGATCATAATTTATCTTCATTTTGTATTTTATCAAATTTCAAGCAAACCTTCAAAGCACAAAGGGTACTCACAACTACATGTAAGGCATGGATAGTACATACAAACACTTGTAAGGCCTGATTATAGTTATGAATGTACATAAGGGATGAATTCTAATACACATGAGGTAGTGATGACACATTTATGTATTCTTAAGCCAAATCGAATACTCATGATACAATGTAGCACATAAATCATGAATTTAATTAAATCATGATGTACATATATACACATGAGTACAATTTAGCATACATGTAGGACATGAATTTACGTTATGAAGCATATACATGAACATGTAAATTAAATCATGAATTACACTTGTGAACACACATAAGGCATACACATAAATTTTCTTAATTCATGACGCATACATGTAGGACATAGATTATGAATCATACACATGAATTGATTTAAGTCATGCACGAAGCCTATCCACATGAATTTAGGTTATGAATCATATACATGAATACACATAAGTACATTAAGTTATAAAGTAGACACATGAATATATGCAAGTCATGAAACAAGAATACACTTAAGGTATAAATCCTACACATGACTACATATACACAAACGTATTTACATACTAGCAATGAAAAAATGAAGACACAATGAATAAATTGGATTGAATATCAAGTTTCATATATATCAAAATGAACAATAATTGTGTACATATCAAAAAATGGCATACATGCCAAAACAATAATAGAGTTACAACAATGTGGCATCGACAATAATAATAACGTACATATCAAAATATGGCATACATGCCAAATCCATAATAGAGTTACAAAAAAAATGACATCAACTATGTCAAGGTCAATATATACAATGTACAAATGTCACATGTATATATATATATATAAATAATTTGGTCATTCAATGACCACAACTAGATCTATACAATGTCTCAATATATCTACAACTACGGTGGATCATCAAAATCTAGCTTCTTCGCATCAACACTTGGTTCACTAAGTCTCCGCACAAGAACAATTCAAATGTTAAGCCATATATTATCTTAGAATAATATCAAAAAACATAAATATTGGGCTGTAATTGGCATACTGAAGCCTCGACTAGATCTCTTATGCTTGGGCTGACTGATGAACGAAATGGGCTCCATAGTGGGCGAGAGGGACTCCTATTAAAATGGCCAGTAAAAGGAATGATGGGAAGTGGTGAAGGGTGATACAATAGAAAAAATAATACAAAATACATGTTATAAATCTAAAATACTAAAATATAAAAAATGCATGGACTAAAAAGAAAATACATACTGCAACTAGATCCCATGTGCTAGGCAAGGGATCCATAGGAAGTGGAGAAGGGTTCACCTCATGAGAGGTAGATATAACCAATTCCTATATGAAAATTTGTAGAAAATGACATACTAATAGAGAAACATGATTTCTAAAATATTTTGAACAAACAAGAATGCAATTGTAAGTAAATATGAAAACGTGTTACCTCCTCTCTCTCATGAACATCAACAATGTCTAGGGCATTCATCATTTTAGTGAAACCTAATTGATTCTACATGTATACAATAACAAGTCAAGTGGATTAATCAATATACACTACATTGAAATTTTCATAATACATTTCAACAAATATACTTAAATTGGACTTAATTACCTTCTTTTGTTTCAATGTCCCCGATGATTTCTTCATCTTTCCTAATGACCTCAACCTTGGTGGGGTAGGTGAAAAAAAACAAAATTAACGTAAGAGAAATAATATGATACCGCATGTGTTCAATTAAAACTATAAATAAGAGGTGTGCAAAAAATTATACCACATAGCTCTCTAAGCCAAAGTCAATGGAAGAAAGTGTGACATCCTCAATCTCACAAATCTGAGCCCCTGACAAGCCCTATAAAACACCAAATAAATATATTCAAGAAATAGTTTCCAATGAAGATTATGATTCACTTGAATTCCACAAATGATCTATTATCACAATTTTATAATCAAATTTTACAAACCATTATTACAATATAAAATTTTGAATTCTTCTTTCACACACAAGACTATTCTTTAACAATTTTGTAGGCACAGTTAGACAAGGATGGTGGATTTCTTCAAGGATGAAGGGGTTTTGTGATGGATTCTACATGTGGGGGTTTATAGTGAAGTGTGTATGCAGTTGGTATGGCCTGGAGTGGATTGGAGAGGTCCTTTTGATCAGATCCTAGGTGTGTGATCCTAGAAGTGAGGGTTTAGTGGCTAAGGCCATAGATAAAGGATAGAGCCTTGAAGAGTTGAAAATATGTTGTTTCCTAACCCATAGAAGGAATATTTAATCCTTTGGAATCATGGGAATAAGTGGAGTCAGGGGTTTCTTTGTAAATGAGGAGAATTAGGCTTAGTTTGGAGGTTACATGAGTATTGGATGTTGGGTATGGTCCAAAGGAGTATATAATAAATCTTTGGGAGGATTAAAATATCCCAAAAGGGTATTTGCATCATGTTTTAGTGCCCTTATTTATTTGGGGAATGTTGGAGAAAAGGACAAAATAGTGACTGGTGTGGGCTACTAGCTTAAGGGCTGAATGTGAGAGTTGGGTAAGGGATTGGTTATCCAAACTTAATGGGTTGATGGAACATAGTAGAGAGGACATAGGGAGATTATTTATGGATTTTAAATAAAGGTTGAAGTCATGAGTGAAGATATGGTGATTGGGAAGCACTAGGAGCACTTGGGATAGCCTAGAAGGTGAGTCCTTGAGGGGGCTTTAGAAGTGAGAAGTTGTTACAAATAGGATATGGATTGTTGTCAAACATGATCAATGAGGTCACCAAGCACCACCTCTACATCATATATGTTGGGAGCCTTCAGAAGGGCATGGAGGTGTATTGAAGGATTAAGGATAATAAAAATCAATGAATAATTACAGATTGTATTCATGATTTTTAACAAGAAATAAGAGTAAAAGAATGATGGTTGGATGTTCAGAATAATGTTCAAGGTTGATTTAGAAGCCAATAAGTGATTGGTTGGGGTATGAGTCTATGTATGAGTTCAGCATTGGTTGAATTGAGTCCAAGGATGGAGAGTGGGAGTTCAAATCAATTTGAGTCATGATGGCTAGACAAGGAAGTGAATTACTTGAGTTGAATTACATTAGAAAAAATTCTTTGAACATAAAGTAATAGCAAACAAACATACACTAAGCTACCACCATACAAATTATTAAGATATGATATTTTCAAAATAATGTAGTATTCTATTTTAGGAATATTTATAAAACATTACCTCAGGTGTTTGAGCTACCCATCTATGTGTACTATAATGAGCACTCCTTGGTGTTCTTGTACCATGAGCTGCACCCTACAATGTATATTATTCATGTATCATTTAGATTTTTATATACATAAAATTTTATTTACTTTTAATAGATTTAGGTAATTAATTAAAATAACATGTCAAAACACAAATTTAAACAAACTTGTGCCAGCTCTGAACAATACACCATCGAAAATAGATCATCTATGAGGGCCACATCCTCAATAGTGAATGCCTGACATCTTTTCCACAATGTACACATGAATGGGATTTCGAACCATCCGCACTCACTTGGCTATCTACCCCATCACATATACCTTTAGAACTGATGCAGATATGCTCAATGGGATGGGATGACCCTGGAAATGTTTCTGATGATAATGGATCTCGCATGGGATGAGATGATCCTAATGGAGCATCTGATGGCAATAGAGCTGGCACAAGATGGGATGATCCTAATGGTGCATTTGATGAAGATGGAGGTCGCACTGATCCATCCTCTCCAACCAACTGAGTGCCATGCTGGATAATGACATCAGTCAATGATGCAGCTGCATGAAGAGTCTGTATATCCATAGACTCCTTCACCACTACTGGGACCACAACATGAATGAGGGGTTTTATCATAGTACACCTCCTCTCTTGTGGTTGGGTAATCCTATGTGCCCCAGGTTTATCCTGCGTAGAGCCTCTCCCTCTACCCTGGAACTCACGAAAGTCAAAGTAATTCAGCTTCTTGCCAATGATAAACTCACAATATAGCTTCTTGAAAAAATATAAAGGAACCTCATTATTATGACAAGGTGATTGGTCAAATACCATGTACCACCTATCTGAAAAATCTGATTTCATCCCACTATGAACACACCAATGTATAGGAAATCATTTTGTATTAATATCTAGGGAGTTTCTAGTATTAGGATTGGTGAAAAGGGGACATATGTCACATTTTTATATGCCTTTTCTTTTCACATCCTCACAGGATAAAAAATCATCATAAAATGTATGACACCTATCCCTCCATGAACCCCATTTTGTCATCTCTTGAGACACCTCATTTGCACTATTGAACATTTTTCTAATGTAGTGGCGAGGGTAGAGTGATGCTGAAGGCCAGAATCCTTCAACCTATTGACCAATATATTAATTTGTGCACTATTTTGGTTAATGCATTGCACAAGGTCTTCTTTTGATGCATCTACATGACCTAACATCACATGTGGAGGGCGTACAAGTGGTGATTGTTGTGGAGGAGGAGAATTTTACAGAGGGTTTATGAGTGGAGATTGTGGTTGAGGGTTTATGGGTGGTGAGGGTTGTTGAGGGTTTATAGGTGGCGATGATGGTGCTTCTACGGGGGGTGGTCTTTCATTTCATTTTTGTCTTTTTGGGTTGTTTAATGAATTTGGAATGAAATTAATAAAAGAAAACAAAAAATAAAAAAAATAACCAAATTTGATTACAATTGCAAAAAAAATAACAAAAACAACAAAAATAAATGAACTTACCTTTTTTACGGGGCGCCATTGGTTGAAAATCATAATTAAATTATGTTTTGTGCAAAACATGATGGGGTTTTGCTACTCTTTAACCTCCTCCACACTTTTTCTCTATGGTTTAGGCATTAAAAAATGGCCTAAGCCGCACTTTGTTCTATATTTTCATGTTTCTCATAACCCGATTGGGTTATGAGAAATATCTCATAACCTGAACAGGTTATTAGAAACTCAATGAGTCACCTAACCCGATCAAGTTTTGTGGCACACACAATTTTTTTCAATATATTCTAGGCTTGGTTTACCAAGCCTAGAACGATTTCAAATTTTCAATAACCCGATTGGATTATTGAAAATTTGAAATTTTTTTAAAGGTGTGTCCACTTTTTTAGTCCACAACTTGGTGCACACACCCATATATATATATATATA
>MU225916.1:2002521-2014769 GCA_018584345.1 Thuja plicata
TACATATATATATATATATATATATATATATATGCCATACTTAAAGAGTACAACTATCCTCTTTAGATGCAAGGTCTCTCCACTTTTGATCAACATGTGAAGAGTGGAAAGAGGATTAAAACCATGCTTGTCAAAAAGGGTGAGATTTACCGTTCAAATGAAACTAAATTTAATTCTAGTTCCAAAGATAAAAGAAAATAGTGGAATAAATACAAGCATGTGGTGAATGGTAGAGTAGTCAATCATGTTTCTCCTCAACCCAAACCAATAGTGTTCAACTTAATGAGTGACTCAAAAGCCCTGTAAGCTAATGAAAACACCATGAAGACTCCCTCCAAAGGGGTTGGAAACCTCATGAAAGAAAAACCTTGGGTTAAATAAAAGAGAGTTTTCAATCCTTTGGGAGAATCTTATGAGTCATCTCTAAATACTCTACTAGAAAACAAACTGATCAAATTGCTAGATAAGTCAAAGCCATACAAACCAGAGATAAAACCAAAATGGTGGAGAGACAATTATTACTATGCATTCCATAGGAATAAAGGATAAAATGAAGAAATGTATCAGGTTAAAGCATACGATTCAAGATATCATTGACAATGAAACAATCATATTCGGCAACCATGCTACAAATGCCAATCACAAGGCATTCAAGAATTCCTTACCTGAATATGAAAAAGGGGAATGGTCTAAACAAGGTTCTAGGATCAATCATATGTACAACACCCAAGATGATAAAGTTATCCACATGGTTGAACCAGTCTCTCTTAAGTACTATAATTTCATCATTGTAAAAAGTACAAGAAAGAGCCTCGATTGGCTAACGCCATGACCCGAGAACAAGAAAGGGTCACCTTAGGGTGGGTGGATCTTCCAACTCTTGCTCATATAAAAACCAACCAACGACATCCAAAGAATGGGTACCAACCAAAAAATAACGTGGTCAACTATGAGTACCTGCAAGATCTCTCCACTTCTGATCAACATGTGAAGAGTGCACAGAGGATTGAAACCATGCTTGTCAAAAAGGGTGAGATTTCCCTTTCAAAAGAAACTAAATTTAATTCTAGTTCCAAAGATAAAAGAAAATAGTGGAATAAAAACAAGCATGTGGTAAATGATGGAGTAGTCAATCATGTTTCTCCTCAACCCAAACCAACAGTATTCAACTTAATGAGTGGCTCAAAAGCCCTAAAAGATACTAAAAACACCATGAAGACTCCCTTCAAAGGGGTTGGAAACCTCATGAAAGAAAAACCGTGGGTTAAATGCAAGAGAGTTTTCGATCCTTTGGGAGTATCTGATGATTCATCTCTAAAGACTCTACTAGGAAAAAAATTGATCACATTTCTAGATAACTCCAAGCCATATGAATGAGAGATAAAACCAAAATGGTGGAGAGACAATGATTACTGTGCATTCCATATGAATAAAGGATATACAATGGAGATATGTATCAGGTTAAAGCATAAGATCCAAGATATCATTGATAATAAAACAATCATACTTGGCAACCATGCTACAAATGCCAATCACAAGGAATTCAAGAACCCCTTACCTGAATATGAATAAAGGGGAAAAGTCTAAACAAGGTTCTAGGATCAATCATACATACAACACCTAAGATGATAAAGTTATCCACATGGTTGAACAAGTCTCTACCGAGTACTATAATTTCATCATTGTAAAAAATGATAAGAAGGAGCTCAATCAGCTAATGTCATGACCCGAGCACAAGAAAAGTTCACCTTAGGCAGGGGTGGATCTTCCAACCCTTCATCATATCAAAAGCAACTAACAACATACAAACAATGGGTACCAACCAAAAAATAACCAACTGTTTGTACCTCCAACGTGTCACATTCTAAGCAACTAGCTTCGTCCCATGCTGCAGACTATAGCATCGTTGAGAAATTACAAAGAACAAATGCCTACATTTTAATCTTTGAATTGATAAAATCTCTCCGGCTCATAGAGAGATCTTATATAAAGCCTTATCAACCTACAATGTCCTTAAATACTTGGATCTGGATCGGTTTCAATCTATGGTGGGTCATTTGACTTTTCCACACTATCTATCATTTTTGGAAGAAGATGATTACTCCTTGAGTCATCCACATAATCTTCCATTGAAAATTGAAGTCATGATCCATAAAAATCACTTTAAACAACTCTTGATAGAGGGAGGCAGAGGGTCAAACATTTGTACATACAAGCTAATTGGAAAACTAGGAATTTTTGAATATGCCATTGATCTAAAGAAGAAAATAATTATAAAGGCATATGATGAAGAAGAGAGATCTTGCAAAGGTCTCGTAACTCTCCCTATCAGACTAGGTCTCATAGAAAGGGATGTCACATTCTAGGCACTGGATCTTCTATTGGCTTATAATATCTTATTGGGAAGACCCTGGATTCATGAAATGTAATTTGTCCCATCCACCTACCATCACTGCATCAAGTTTCTATTCAATGGTGTCAAAGTTATCATTTTGGAAAACACTAGCTATGTATGCAATCCACTTTGGTAGGTATTAGATACTCGTATCCCACATAATAGATAGGATTTAGAGTAAAAAATAAACTTAATGAAAGAAATGGAAAAGAAGTTGAAAATAAAGGATACTAGTATGGGTGTATACATAGTGGAACCATTCCTAACAATCAAATCTCTTCCCACATCACCTAGGTCCTATAGGAGACCTTCCAAAGAGATAAAACCAACACTAGCTCAAGCAATCTATGATGATGATTTTGTCAAAGAAAACAACCATTAGTAGATGAGAAAGAAGAACAGGCCATTTTGGTATGGCTATATAGGGATCCTAAGAACAATGAAGTAAAACAATGTGAAATATCAATAGAAATATATAGATAGGGGTATGACCTAGCTCAGAAAATGGGTTATCCAGGAAAAGGACCTCTCAAATGAAACCAAAATAGAATCCTCAAATCTATCTCTATTGAATATCATTGGTCTAAAGACACAAATGACCTAGGTTTTTTATCCAAGAAGGAACATAATGCAAAATCCCATATAGACAAATTAAATAAAGACAAGATCTGTCTAGGTGAAGAAAAACAAAACAAAGAATCTTTAGACACACCAATTCAAAGTAGTTACACACCTACTTGCAAGTGGGATGATGTAGATGATAAAAATGATTATATATATCCTATTCCTCTGTGTATTTTCTTTCATTTTTGAACAAGAAGAAAAAATACCATAGATCAATGCTACTGAAGAGTGTATCTTAGGAGAATCACCAATGGTTCTTAATTAGTAAGAGGTTACCACATCTTAACAAGATCATGATACAAAAAACTCAAATTCAAGCATATCAGAGTTCTTAGATATAGTTCATCCAAACTGGGGGCAACGAGTGGACTTCACTCATGTCCTAGATATGGAAGATTATGCTGAAATGTACTCTCATGAGTATGAATTTGATAGTCTATGAGAGGAAACTAAATATAAGGAGATGGATGTGGTACACAAATATGTAACTTTGTCCAAGGTAGGTGAGGGTTTAGGGTCTAGATCTATTGAGTTAGAACCTCTAATCCCTAACATAAGATTTGACAATGTCATTAGGTCTCTTACTAATTTTAACATGTCTATAAAGGGTACCCATTTACGTCTCTACATAATGGTCCAAGTTTATGATGAACATATAGTGAATACCCTTGAACTTGCCAATCCATTCCATCTCATAATCCTAAACTCATTGATTGGGACTTGTAAAAATAACCCATAAACATCCCTACATTCCCTAATGAGTACCCAGTATCTTGCTACCTAAATTTTGTTGAACCAGTAACTTCTTCCAGCAGTGAAGCTAGCATGAATATGACTAAATAAGATATCAAGTACATCACTCACAAAATTAAAATGAAAAAGAATAAAAATTTTGAAGGCAAAAACCACATTGTGTTTGTTTTAGAACACAAAATAGTAAAAATAAAAGATGCATCCAATGGTGAAAACCTCTCTAAGGTGCAAAAGGATGAGGTACTTCATATCTTTCCTAGTCACTTATAGAAATGGTTGTCAGTACTGATCAAACTAACATAGCCTATGAACATTGGGACAGAGGAATGTCTACACATCATTGATGTAGCACAATCATTATCAATAAAAATAACTCAAATAATTCACCGAGTTCTTTAAAGATAAGAAATAAAATTTGCATGGAGTTACTCAGACATGCCTAGTTTAGATTTGGATTTGATTATGCACCATGTCTCTATTACACCAAGTGTCAAACTAGTGAAACAAAAGCTCCAAAAAATGTACCCTCATGTTTCTTTATACATAAAGGCAGAACCGGAAAAGGTACTCAAAGTTGAGTTCATTCAAGCTATTGATTATGCATAGTAGATTTGAAACACTGTACCTATTAGCTCTTTTTCTTGCAACACTTACCTAATCCTGATAGTATACCTTGTATACTTGAATGCAACCTCTTTTAGGCAAGAGAAAGGCTAATTGCTAAGGATTGGATAATATCCTTCTTTGTTTTTGAGCTCCACAGACTCAGGCAGGTTTTACCTTTTAAAGATTACTAATATTTTAGCCTATGTATTTGGTGGATTAATTCATTCACTAGTTATGCACCTAAAACCTCACTGTAACAACTTATAGAGTACTTTAGAGATTGCAATGATTATTTTAAAATAGAGTATTATAAGCCAAGCTATGGTTTTGATAACATGAACCGATGAGACAAGGATTTGTATCCTTCTTCCTTTTATCTTTAGGAGGGATAACCTAATGATTCACTCTCCAAGGAATCAACAAAGTGGACAATATCCTGCTGATATAAGTCCTTGATGAGTTCAGCTCATATGTTTTAGTAACAAATGTGTTTTAATTGTTTTGAATAGTTTTGAAAACCTGGATGATGAAAGATTATCAGATCAAAACCTAGATCAATGCCTATCCTTTGGGTTACATAGTCAAAAGCTTAAAGTCTCACAAAAAAAAAATACTGTAAGCTGCCTTACAACCTACATGCAATTAGGATAAGTTGCCTTACAAATTATTTGATTACCTCTAAAATACTGTATCAAATCTTTAAATACTAATATGCTTCCCAAAACCACTCACAAAACTTAGTTCTTTACATGAAAGAAACTTGTAAGTAATTAAATAGTCACCTTATAACCAAAATGCTTCAAAGTGCCTTACAATCCTAAGCATAAAAAAGCATACACAGGAAATAAAGAGACAACAATAGAGAAGAG
The DNA here is from genome assembly GCA_018584345.1 of Thuja plicata. Lineage (NCBI taxonomy): Eukaryota > Viridiplantae > Streptophyta > Pinopsida > Cupressales > Cupressaceae > Thuja > Thuja plicata. Next base: position 2,007,769 of record MU225916.1, read on the forward strand.
TAAAATTGCACCGTATTTTATTGATGTAATCCTTCTTTCATACATGAAAATGTTTTGAAAATTGAAAGAACATAGACACAAACTTAGAAAGACTAATTTTTACAATATATTTCATCACCTCTTTAGAATACAACCCTCTTCTATATATATAGGTCTTCAACCATCTTGGAATCCTTTTCAAAAGGATGCTACAAGCTTTAGATGGTCTTAAAAAACCTAACCCTAAAACTATAGAAGAGACAAAAAGAAAGAGAGAGAAGAAGCGGTGGAATGACCAAGTCAAAAGATGAAAATAGATATTCTTTGTTCTTCTCCTAATCTAGCGACTTCAATCTGATAGTATAAATAGTAGATGACAGTAGTTATGTTGAGTCTAGATGACCATGCTTTTATATTCACCTACATTCTCCTTTTGCAATAATTGTTCTCTTCATCTTCAATAGTGAGGCGCCAAATAGTCACCCTTACTCATCGTCCAAGATTTCTTCTTCATCTGTTGGCTTCTTTCTCTTGGGCATAGTCATCAATTCCCATGCTTTTACTTCATCATCTGATGGCCACTTGAAGTCCTGAGTACTCTGTATCTATACCTTTTGCATGTCCCATCTAGCATCAGTGATGTTCTTTACATCTACTAGAAACTTGTTGATGTCATTTTCTACCTTAAAAGCTTCATCCAATATCTTATTGAATCCATCTATGTCCACATCTATCCCCAAAATAAATGCCTCATCACTAGGAATTTTGCTGTCAAATTCATTCCTCCAGGAATCTAAGGCCTTTACTTGGTCATCATCTCCCCTTAAGGAAGGAACAAAATTATTAAAGTCATCAGAAAAGAGGCTTAATTTTACCTCAATTTGATTCAATTTGCCTTTAAAGAATGAGAGAGAAATATTGACCCTTTTGATCTCATCTTCAACTTCTATCACTATTTTTAGCAAATTTGATCTTAGGGCTTGAAAAGATGCTATCTTTTCAAACAATTTCACCCTAGTAGACCACTTAGTAAAATAGGGGTTCAGGATAGCCAGATGCCCCATCACCTCTGTATGCAAAGCTGGCAACTTATTATAGGCATTGAGTACAACATTAGTCTTATCTTTAAGAATTTCAATTCTATATTGTAACACACCTCTTAAGGCTCTCAAGGCAATAGCATTTCCTTTCTCTCCCTCAACCTTTTCCTCAACCACCTCTTCAGACTTTCTCTTGTCCTCAATTTGTAGGGGATGTCGTTGCATAGGAACATACATCACCTTAGGATTTTCCTCCAATTCTTTCTTTAATATTTTTATTACTAGATCTTGTTGGTGTACTTGTATCCGACACAACTCTTGATCTTTCACCAATGCACTTGTCTCTTGTAATAATGTGCTACACTTATCAGACAACTGTTTAGTTTTGTCTTTATTTAGGTGAGCCCAGTGTGTAATGATTTGGCATATTTCCAAATCCCCTATATTCTACATTGTCCACACCATCTAACTGCCAACCATGTTTTCTTGGATATTCACCACTTGGGGTTTTTGATCTTTTGGACATAGGCTCCACATTGCAAAGGCTTGAGACTTTGGGCTATACCCAAATCCTTTTATCACATCTCCCATCTAAACTTCACTGGCCATTTTGAGGTCTGGATGTTTTCTAATCTGGTCAATGATGAAGGCAGATGCCAAATCCCATCCCTCAGCCAATAGTATGCCACTACCTAGCACCAATTTTCTGCCCTCCTCAGGTGAAATGTCCTCACTTTTAGGATCATAAGACTGCAGAGCTACTAAAGCCTCATTTGTTATGGTCTCCTTACCATCAACTGTCAGTTGAGCTCTTATCTACTCTTTCTTGTACCATCTGAAGAAGTCTTTAAACTCCTCAGTTTTGACAAAGTTGTCATCATTCAAAAATTGCTGCTGATGGATCAGTCTTTCATCAACACAGGCTTTAAGAGGCAATTCAACATTATCCTCCAAATCAGGCTGTTGCTTCTTGGCCTCCCTAATTGCTTTCCTTAAGTTATGATCATATAACCTATTTCCAGGTACTAGGGCTTTATCCTTATCCCTTTTCTTATTTTTCCCTTCAATTGAAGGTTGACCTATTTCTTATTTCTACCTCTTAGCAGTAGGCTCTTCTACATCATCTGGTTGAGTCACCATTGTCAAATCAACAATCTGGCCCTCTGTTCCCTACAATTGTGGTACTTCAGCAACATTTTTCTATGGTGTAACATACCTAGTAGGACGTGCATAATCAATGTCACTACTACTATCATATTTGGACTCTGAGTGATCCAGCCCTTGGACACCTTTCTTGTCAAAAAAAGTCTCAAGCTATTCAGTGAGCACATAATAGTTGTCTATCATGGCCTTAATCTTGTCAAAATATGGGAGATCAAGGTAAAAACCCCCAAAAGCCATCCCATTTCTCTTGATTTGTCTTTCAAGATTTAAGAGCTCTTGAATCCTCAATCTTTTCATCTGAATGTCATCTTCATCCAAGATGTTCCTTGTTGCATCTTCCTCTATGCATTCACAGTGAACATTGGTATTGGGGATTGTAGGAGTATACAATTTTTTCACCCCTGCCATAAAACCTTCTGGGTCAATATATCTATAGGGGGCTACCCCCATTCTGCACCCCTCCAACCACTTTCCCACTACATCAATAGCACCTTTTCCAATTGTAAAATTAAAGATTTTGAATTGCCTAGGGGTCAAAGTCCCCTTTTTATGTGGTGTGAAATGCTCATTGTTTGTTAACAAGAGCTGCCATATAAACTCCATTGCAGCCACTCTTACTGGTACATAGTAGGGTAAGAAATGAGGTGGGTGAATACACCCATATACCCTGATGATTGTATAATTTTCTTCCAAGAATAAATCACCCCAATTATGTTTTCTTTCCCACTTATCCATGTAATCACATGGCCTAAGAAGTTGCATAATCTTCAGTCAGACTCTTGTTCTGCTAATGCCAAGACTTTGTACTATTGGATATACAATCCAATTTTGAAAAGCACAATAATCACAGTCCTTAGATGTGTAATTCCAAACCCTCACCCAAAATTGAATAGGATTTGGTCCTTCTTGGTAAAACCTCTGAGGGGCTAAATTTTCCACATCCATGATCACAAAATTGAAATACATTAGGAGATGCATAAGGATGGAGTAGTGTAAGAACTTGGTCTCCTTCTCCTTTGGATCTTTCATCTTCTTCTGAGTGGCAATGAAACCGTCATGCATCTCATCAATGATATGCTATATGTAATCATAACTAGTACTGGAATGCACCTACTATAAATCCAGCACCATCATCAAAATGCCAGCATTAATATTCTATGCTTCTCCATCAATCCCTAACACTCTACATAGGGCATAGATGATATACTTAATATAGAAGTGTAAATCCTTATAATAATATGGGCTTGTCCTAGACATAGGATATAAATACTTCCTCACTTCTTTCAACATATGTTTCTGCAACTGGCCTCTAGCAACTCTAGGCTTCAAACTATATCTCTCTGCCTGCTTCGTCATGTCAATTCTGGTAGACATAGTGCTATATTGTTAGAAGTATAATCTTTCCTTGGTGAAATATATTATAAACCAAGGTAGTTTAATTTAGTTTATTTTCTATGTAAGTAGGAGATTCCTATAGAATCCCTACATGAACACTTGTCCTCTTTTCCATGTGTGAGGACATAATATTTATTTGAAATTCCTTTTTATTCCTAGATTCCTCCTTAAGAGTAAATAGCACAAGTGGCACACACAATATGAATGTGGCTCTCATGCACATGGGAGTTACACTTCAACTCCTTCTTCCATCTCTACTTAAGAGAGGTTTTTTTTTCTCATTTCTTTAGTTAGTTGATGCACTAGTAGCATTACTTCGTCACTTCAAGTGACTCATTTTGTATGAGCTTCGCTCTCATTCTCTCTCTCTCATTCTTGGCATTTTTCCCATTCATATTTATTCACGGGGGTTTTTTCATGCTTTTCCCCCTTCCAAAATCTTGTCTTCTTGTTGTTTTTCCTTTGGTGAATGCTCCTTGTTTTGTGCTGATTCATGGTAAATCTCCTATCTCCTGCTCTTTGAATTAAACATTTCCTATTTCTCTCTGTATTTATGTTATTTATTTTAACATGGTATCAGAGCAGGTTGGTTTAATCTTCGATTGAGTTTTTTCAGGTGAAGGAGCTACCATATCTTGGAGCACTCCAATATCGGAGACTCTTGAGAGAGTATTTGAAAAATATCAAATTTTTTTGGGTTTGGCTGGTTTACCGCCAAACCCGGTTTATCTATTAGATTCATTACTCTGTTTTGTGCAGGTTTCTCGATCTTGGCTCTATACTTGCATGCTATTTCTCTCTGACCATCTGCAGGTTTCTTTATTATCAAATTTATATCTCTGGTTTAACATTAATCTTTTTGCAGCATATAAATGTTCCTATCAACTTTAGCATCGTTAAAAAAATAGATTTCTCTATTGTACCTTTTCATTCGTATCAGTCTTTTGTCATGCTTATCTTATTCTGTTAGAATTAAAAATCTAATAGCTCTGTTCTATTTATTTATAGCTTTAAAAGCTAATCCCATTCTTTTTTCAGTTATCTGCTTTTGTTGTTCTTCAAGCTCCCTTCGCAGACCTTCTATATAAAAATTCTTTCAATTTGTTTATATCTGTGTATTCTTTTACCTTTATATCTCTGTTTGGAGCCTCTGTGTTTTGCAGTTTTGTTTCTAACAATCTGTAGGCCATATGGTAGTTTCAATTATTCTGTATGCAGCAACACTGATCTATAAAATAAATGAATTGTAGGATTGTTATGGTTAACTATAATTTTATTGAGTGCCGACATACTCCGTTCCTCTTTTCAGTCCCAAAATTATCTAATCTTTTAGATAACAGAATAGCTTGATGCTCTCCGATTCTAAAATCAGCTGACACTATAAACTGACTTAATGTTTATTCTCTAAGTGGGTATTCTAATTCATGCTGGTTATATTTGTTGCTGTATAAAAATTTTCAGGCTCCTTTCGCAGTATTCCTCCTTGCCCTGTCGGCTGCTCTTCGTTTTCTCCCTTCTCTCCTTATCTTCCAAGGTGTATGCCACCGACATATCTAAAGATCCCAATTTGGTTCCATCATAGTCGATTTCGAGCCCACCCCCAATGTCAATGATCCTCATGTTGGCCCCCAGTTTCACCAATTCGCAGTAGATGTAGGCTGCTTCACTGACTCCATCGTTCAGCAGTACGATAGATGGGATCTGGGATCCGATGCGAAAGTGCAGAAGTTGCAGATAGTCGAGCATATCCACGGCCCAAAGCTTTTTCACCACATTCAGAATCTCCATTGCTGTGACCCCAAATTTGCCATAAAACTGTTATATGATTCTTTAAAACTATTCTTCCTTCTATACATTTCATTCATAATCTTTTCTTTTCATATTCCTAACTTATTTCATTTCTCATAGTAACGCCTCCTGCATGCTGGTATTTTGCCCTCTTTAAACTACACACAGCCTTCTAAGATCGTGGCTTCTTACTAAGCTTGCATCGGGCTTTGACCAGGCCTTCAAACTTTACCTTTTCCGTTCCTCCCCTTTCCTTCTCTCATTGCGCAGCTTTGTTTTATACCATTCTTTTATTTCCTTATACCCTGCGCTACATTTCCTAGTGCTGCACTTACCTTATCACTACCGCAACCCCCTTTCTCTCTGCATTCTTTTCTTTGTGCAGACTTCAACCTATTTTTGTCTCCCTTGTGCTGGTAGTGTCCTCTTTGCGCGTATTAGAGGGAGTGGCTGAGAAGGCCTCCCCCTCTCCTTACCCTCTCTTCCCTCTGTCCTCTCCAGCATGGCCCTTTCCTGCCCACCATTCTTTCCCTTCGCATGAAATTTCTCCTGCTCACCCCTCGCTGCCTTCTCCTCAGTCTTTCTGCGCAGCTTCTCCACTTCCAACGCATTTTTTTCCACCTGTCTATCCCCCTTCTCCATACACTTATCTTGCATGCTGCCCTCCCACCATCTCTGCGTTCCCTTGTGTCTAGGCACCCGCCAACGTGCAGCTTACAGTCATTGGCAAACTGGGAAGGTAAATAGCTCTGTGCTGGAAGACTATATTTGGTATGAGATTGTCATATTTTGGTTGCTGCGGCTCCTGAATATAAGAAGACAACAATACTTTATGTTTTCCTTCTCTCATTATTAGTATAACATCTCATATCTTTTTTTGGCATAGCATCTATTCCTTTGTCTAGGCTCATTATTCATTGTAGTTTCTCATTTTTATAACGATTTCTTTTGCAGGCAAATTATATCTATTATATCTATTTATAACAGTTTCTTCTGCAGGCAAATTATAACGGTTTCTTCTCCAGTTTCTCATTTTTATATCTATTCATTCTAATGTTTTTTTCTTTTTGCAGCTTATCCATTTCTTTCTTGCTATATTATTAACTATATTATTCACTTTTTTTAATCTTTAAATTAACAAAGTTTTTATCATTAATATTACTTTTAAATTTTTTTCAAAATAAGTTTAAAACTAGTTTACTTTTTTTCCTCTTAATATTTCTCAAAATCATTTTAAACCCATTTCTATTTAATCAATTTAAACTCATTATTTTAGCTAATCCATCATTTAATTGCAATATAAATTTGTTTCATCACTTTATCAATATATTTAAATTTTTTTAATATTTAAAATTTCTAAAATATTGGTATTTACTAATCGTGTTAAATTAGTTTTTTGGATTCATCATTATATCTTGCAACTTGTATTTAACGTTATTTTAGTTAATTTTGATCATGAAAACATTAATGGTGAACTTTAAACTCACTAGTTCAAATTATACTGCTTGGAGGCCTCACATGGCTGACCTTCTTCAATCTCGACACTTGTTGGATACTATTATTTCACCAAACTTGAAACCATCTTCCACCGCTCCTCAGGCTGACCAGGATGCCTGGCAGTTTAAAGATGAGGAA